>JANHFL010002991.1:89610-101902 GCA_032468155.1 Oxyrhabdium leporinum | reverse complement strand
GAGTATTGCTTATAAAGCTGTAAACCGCCCCGAGTCTTCGGAATGGGGCGGTATATAAATGTAAAAAAATAAATAAATAAGGAAAAGCAGAGGCTTGCCGCTGGTCAAACAACTTTCCCAAGAGACTCTAGACACCCCCTTCAAGAACTGACTGAGGGGGCTGAACTCTGGAGGTAAAGTGCCGTTTGAGCCATCTACAGCTCTTCTGCAACGATTATCTTCCAGATATCAATAAGGTCTTGAACATGGCTTTTTCCAGTTGGGCACGTGAGAGCCAGGGAGCACCAGGAGAGGGAGACAGAGGCTGCTTGGAAGAAGCCCCCCCCCCTCCCCCCAAACTTCTGACCTTAAAGAGGAAAAGTGCTTCTGGTTTGAAGGAACAATCTGTCCACCTGCCAGGTAGAATTCTTGGCTTTTTTTCTGAATTCAGGCGGTGGCCTGAAATGCACTTCTCTGCAGGATGCTCAGGCTACAACAAGACAGCTGTTAAGGTTGGCCCTTTACTCCAGAGTGCCAAGCTTCAGGAAAGTTGTGTGACATTTACAGGCAATGTGGTAAAACCCTTCACAAAGTGCTCTTCTTCCTCTTTTCAGGAGGAAAGTTCTCCACTGGTAGGACTGTCAAGGATATGAAGGATTAAAGCTGAGACCTGACCCCTGGAACAAAATGAATATCTGACACGTGCTCGAGTCCCATTCCCAGCAGGGTGCTTGCACCCTCCTGCCCCCTTCCTTTGTGGGTCAGCATTGGAGAGGGTGCCCTACGTGCTGCCTCGGCTGAGAAAGAGAATTCCGGGTTTCCACATTCTCCTGCGGGCCCTCCTGGAGATGCCGCTGAAGGGGGGAAGACGGTGGCTTTGTCTCGTTGCTAGGCGTCTGGACCAGCCCCTGCAGAATCTCAATCTTGCCCCTGGGCCAACAAGGCTCCTTCCCTTCCAGCCCATCACCAGGCAGGGATGGGGAACGGGCCTCCGGGGATGGCGAGAGAAGCCGAGCCTTTGCTTTCAAAGCCAGCACCATTCTGGGGGTTTGTCCAAGAAGGCCAGCCTTCTTCAGCTAAAGGCCTTTATGGTGGACTCTCTTATTTCTCTTGGGCGGAAAGGGGTCTCCTTGGGGCCCCAGCAGATCCACCCCCAGTGTTCCTCCACGACTGGGAAGAAAATGCCAGAAAGCATGAATCGGAAATTCTTGTTTAGGAGCAGCTTTGTGGACCCACATCCCCGCCTCCCTCAAGGGCTGTGCCAGAGTCTCCCTGGACATTGGCCACGCCAGAGCCAGTCGGTGGCCTAGGAGGCCAGATGCCACGGCGGGGTTTCCCTCCTTCCCTCCCTCAGGATCGCTTGGCCAGCGCGCGCGGGGGGGGGGGTGCTCCCGCGGGGCGCAGGTGCAACACTTTTCACTGCTAAAAATGAAAATGAAAATTGCCTGAATTTGTGCGAGATTGCCAAAATCCGCACCCCCGGCGACTCCCGAAAGCCACGAGCTCTCGGCCAGCTTTGGCGGGAGAATCCTGCGATCTTGTGCGGCTTCGGTGAGGCTTTGCGGCGCTGTGCGGATAGCCCCCTTTCCTGTTCCCCGGCCAGATCCGGCGTGGTCAGCGGGCGGGAAAAGGCAGAGAAGCCGCTTGCCCGCTCGGGCTTGGCTCGCAGGTCAGCGTCGCGCGCCTCAGGGCAGCCGGGGAAGAGACCGACTCGAGCTCAGCCCGGCTCCCGCCCTCACGGCCAAAGTAAAGCACAATCGGCGGGGGTTGCCCGGCCAGGCGGGAGCGCCGTGCGCGGAAAGCCCCCCGCCGGGAGCCGCGCCTGGCCTGGCCGGGGTGGCCGCACTCGGTCCTTCGGTGAGCCCCGACGCCGCCCTCCCCTCCGGAGGCTTTCTGGGATGCCGTCGGAGTGGCCGGGCGGCGGCCTTCTGGGCGACGGCGTCTGAGGGGAGCCCGCCCGGGAGGGCCTCGAACGAGCTCCTTCCCTGGCCGCCGCCCCCGGCCCTTCGGAAGGGGTCGTCCGGCTTTCCCGCCGCAAGGAAGGGACCTTCGCCCACTGCCCGGGCAAGGCCGGCCCTGAAGGAGTTGGCGGGTTGAGGGCGGCACTGATAGCCCGCCAGGCCCTCCGCTCCTCTGGGAACTGACTGGCCGGGGCGGGGGGAGGGGGGCTCGCATTCCGGTTACCTTTTTCAAGCGAAGTTCAGCGCGGGGATAAAGAGGGCGAGGCGACGTCGACCAAGCACAGCCACCTTGTTGCTCCCTCCTCCCTTCTGCCCCGTTGCCGCCGCCGCCTCGGGCGGGGGGGGGGGGTAAAGGATGGCTCTGCTGCCTTTCTTCACCGATTCTCTGACTGCCTGGTGGGAGGTGCCCGGGAGCTCCCCCTCTCCCAGCTGCCGCTGCCTGGAGGTGACCCCCCCCCCTCTCTCCTGCCCTCCTTCTCCTCAGCCGTGCAGTCGCTTCGAACCTTGAATGACCAGATCTCCGACTTCATTGTCCACAAGGCCAAGGCCTTGGAAGAGGAGGACGACCAGCCCAAGGCCTTCCTGCCCGGGGAGAGCAGCACCTTGAGGAGGTCCATGTCCCTTATGACCCAGCTCCTAATGGATGCCCAGGTAAGCCACCTCCCTCCCCAGAAAGAGCTTCCTAAGAGGCTCCCCCCCTCCTCCAAGTGCGGTAATCACTCACCCTGCTAAGTCCAGGTCTCTCCGAATAAGCCACAATCACCTCGCTTCTCGCAACACGCTAAACCATGATTTTGAAACCGGACTGACTGGGTTCACACTCGTCCCCTGATGGCCTGGCCTGAAGGCCGGCGTAGGCCGGCCCTCCTTTTCATGCATCGCTCCACGGCAAGCGCGTTTTGGGGAATCCTTACAGACGACCATGGGCGTCTTCTGTAAGTGGCCCAGGGTCTCTCGTGGCTGGAACAGCCGTGCCTTTCTTGACCTCCTCTCCTGGGCGGCCTTTGGCAAAGGCTTCCATTTTGAAAGCACATCTGGCTGCTTTCTGTCGCAGCAGAGAGGGAAGCTGAGGAGGCTTCCCTGGAGTGGGTTGCTCAAGCAAGCTTTCCCTCTGTCCTTCGTTGGTCAAAAGTCCTTACGTTTCTTCCTCTGAGAGGTGCCCGCAAAAGCCTTGGTGGCTGTTAGGTGCTTGAAGAGGGAGCGCTGTGCAGATGTGGGCGCATCCGTGCATTTTTTATAGGACGGTGCATCAGGAGATGAGATGTCTAAAAAAGATGTTGTACCTGGGAAAATTGGCAGATGACCGCTGGCAGACTGGCGTCACTCAGAATTGCATTCCACGTTTGGAGGCTCTGGGGGGAGCTGCAGGGACAGGAATTGGACCCGATCGTACCAGCTGACCCTCTCCTGGTGCCCATGGCCCTCCGGCTCAGGAGGGGCCACCCTCCCCCGAGGCCCCACCCGTCCCAGGACACCCTGGGTCAGCACCAGCTTGACTCCCCACTGATGTTTAGTTCCCCCCCCTCCCATCCGAGCACCCACAGCCATGTTTTCCTGCGGGAATGGGGTGCAAAGAGGCAGGCAGAAATGGTTGAGTCATGGCAGAGCTGAGCTTTGTAGAGTGGCCTCAAAGGGCCAATGAGGGGGATTGTGTACACACACACACGTGCACACACATACGCATACACAGACACACAGCCCTTCTCCAGATGATTGTCTTGCTGCAAGTTAATGCTGGGAAAGGCATCAAGGCCGAGGCCCTGCTCCTAGCAAGAGGGGCTCTTCTCTTGGGAGGCCGGCCACAAGTCCCGCTTGCAAAGACACCTGTGGGCATCGCAGTATGAATTCTGCCAGAGACCCAGGCATTGAGACTCACCTCCGTTGTCTCTGCTTCCTTGGAGGGCCAAAAGACTCTGCTCAATCTCCTCCCCCGCTCCTACCCTTCAGGAAAAACCTACTTAGATTCTCCAATATATAGTTTGCAGCCAGGAATTCTTATAAATGGCAAGGCCAGTGAGCGAGTGTCCTGCTGCCTTATCTCTCTCTGAGCTGCAATTCTGCTTATCTCCTTCAGCCTGAGAGGAGTTGGGTTCCTTTGGTGTGGGTGTTGATCACCAACTCCGCAGAAACGCACGCGCGCACACACACACACACGGCTCAGGTGTTCCCACAGAGCTCCAGGACCTTTTCAGCCCCCCAACTAGCCGCTCATTTGCAAAAGGCAACTAGCTGTTCTTCTCTCCCCCTTGGTTTTAGCAGATGCTCAGGTGGGACCAGGTGAATCCGCCATAGTCTAGATGCTTTGGGGACCTTTTCAAGGTTGGGCCCACCTGCATAGTGGTCATCCTTTTGGCTTGGCTTGACTTGTTCTACGCCTGAATATTTTTAATATGGAGTGCAGAAAATATAGTCCGAGAATTTGTTATTTTTCTGAAGGTGCTTGAAAACGTTAAATATTCTGGGTTTGAAGCCATGAGGTTAATAAACATCAGTGCCTTGCCACAACTTGTGAATTGCAAGCCCTAATTTTCACAGTTGGCCATCAAGATATAATTAAGACCACTAGAATAAATCACAGTGTTTGGAGAGTGATTACCTTGATTAATTTGTCAGAGATATTTGCCACCTTAATTAAAAAAAAAAGGGGGGGAGATATCAACTCCTGTAATTTTTCAGATAGAAAAGACTTGATACGGATAGCGATGTGTTTAGTTTCAGTGAAAGTTTCTGGCTGTTTGGTTTCTTTTTAATAAAGGAAACAAAGAAAATTGTGGCACGAAAGGGGGTGATTTACCTGTGAATTTTGGGAGGAGCTGCTTGCAGTGAAAGGCCGGTCTGGCTGCATTTCCCCACAGCTTCCATGAGGTGCATGGAGCCGAATGGCATTTCTTTGCAGTGGCTCTTTCTGTGGCTGCCCTGGAGGGGAATCCAGGACTTGGATGCCTTGAAAGCAGGGCTGGTTCCTGGGTAGATGTATGTAAGATTTTTAGGTTAATATTGTGCCAAAACATATTTCTGTGTTTTTAATCATTCAGTTTAACGCAAAAGAAATTGCAACAAAACCTGAAATGTCAATGAAATCCCCAGAGATGAGTTTAAAAGACCCAACTTTAGCTAGTCTAGCATTCTGAAAATTATATGTGTACCATGTGTGTAAAGTATACCGTGTGTGTGTGTGTTAAAAAATATCTGCACAGCAATGCAAGTATTTATAAAAGCCATGTATTATGCAGTGTGTTATGCAATACATTAGGAAGATATATTTGCTTAACTGGGATGGGTTTTACAAAAAATTGCAATCCCAAATAGACACAGTTTGAACTCCGGTTGTCTTCTAGGGAAATCTCCCTCCCACCCCACCACCCACCACACAGTTTAACTCACAGGACAGCCACAGCACTATGGTGGAGGGAGAGAGTCATCCCAAGAGTTCCTACAGGTGTGTGTGTGGGGGGGTGTTAACCCAGGTCCTGCCAATCTTCATCCAGCACCTGCCCACCTTCCTGCCAAGCAGAGTGGCACCATTGTGGCTGTTTTTCCCGCTCTTTGGAAAATACTCCTTGTAGTGCCTGGGATGGGGAGCATTTCCAGAGGGAGAAGGGGCATCCATAGCATGCGAGCAGGGGAGTTGGATTACATGTTGAGGCCCTCCAGTTCTGCTTTCTCACCCAGTCAAGAGGCAGGGAGCACCTGAAAAAGCACCTTTGCGACAGCCAGCTGTCTGGTAAGCAGGAGCTCTGATTTTCTGTGCTGGGGTGGCACCCATTTCTTTGACCCGAACGCTAAGGGTAAGCTGATAGGCAGCCGCACTGCTACTGGGTGAGGGATCCAGCTGGTCTGCAGGCCTCAGCTTGAGATCCAGCCTCATGGACGAAGCCTTTGGGCGTCTCATTCCTTCTCCATTCCTTGCAAGTATCTGCCTGAGCTTCTCGAAAAATCGAACGGGAACCATCATTGGGGCTGCTCGGTCTGACAGACTGAGACTTTGCTGTTACTGAAACCACATGAAATCATGGCTTTATGTGGCTCTCAGAGCAAGAGCCCACCTGCCCTGAGGAACCACAGCCCCTCCTTACCTTTAAAAACGGTGAGCTGAAGAGAGAGCAAGAGGGCTTTGCCACAGCCCTGCCGTGGTTGGGCTTCCCAGAAAGGGGCCTTTTCTTCTCTGGCCAGAAAGGAGGGGATGTCTGGCTTGTTATTCCTGGGCCAGCCGCATTTCCCACCTCACATCCCTTGCCCACCTATGTGTGTGTCATTTATTTTCCTTTTCTCTGCTTTCCACGGTCATAGGCAAAGGGAAGGAGGCATTCTCGGGGCAAGGTCAGATCTTAAAATTTTACATGTACACCATAATGTGAATGATGATGATGAGTAGTTCGAAAGCCCAGAGATGAATACATGGGGGGGGGGGGAATCTATCCTGCGTCGTCATAACAACAAACAATGATTTGAAATGCAAATTCGTCCTCTTCAGGCTGCATTTCTGAGATGACAGAGCAGTAAAAAAATGGAGAGAAATGTTTAGCGGAGGTTGGGCCTCTGAAAACGGGCACAGAGGCTGAGGAGAGGCGAAGATTTGTTATTTATTATGTGCGGGAATTATGGCCCCTTAGAGAAAGCAGATATTTAGCTGTTTCTTGGTACAGCAGCGGGTGCTTTCAAACCTTCCTTACAAGGGTCAAGGATGGAGGCCACCCAAACCAGAGGCCTGTAGCGAGGACCTCCAAGCAATGGATCCCATGTTGCCTTCCCCCAAGGGTGGATCTCCGATTCCTCTATCAGACGCCAAGAACACCTCTGAGAGATCCTCTGGGCATCGGCCTGCTCTCCATGGTCCTGGAACCAGCAGGAGACTCTCTGAGGCTGGTGGCCAAATCGCCCCTCATCTGCTCTGCCCCTCAGGGCTGCCTCTCCTTCACACACACACAGACCCCTGCTCAGGCCTGAGCAGGTCTCTGGCGTTGGGCTTCAGAAGGAACTTCCTCAAGAGGCGGCTTCTGCACTTAGGAGGGTCTTCTCTTTTTCTTCTTCGGCACTTTCACGTTTCTTTGGTGCCACTTCTGAGCCCCATTGCCCCCAGGTGGCCAGCCAACAAGGGCAGCAGCTGAGGAAGAGCTGAATGCTTTGCCCGTCCTTGGGTCCACATGGATTTAGCCTTAATCTCAACATTTCAATAGGACTGTGGCTGGTATTATTTAACTCGCCACGTTGCTCTAGATGGCTATTTGACACCATGGAAGGTGTTACCACGGTTTGGTTTACTTCAGAGTAAGCAGCCTTGGCAGGAACAAGCCTTGGGGATTGGGGGGGCACAGAAGGAGCACTTGTGAAAGGACAGCTTAGGGCTCTCAGGTGGAGCCATACCAATTGGCTATAATTATGATGATGACTCACCCTGTTGAATAGCGTACCGTCACTGTAACTCTGCCACCCAGCCTGTTAAACAAAGGAGAAACGCAGCGTGGCCCAGCCAAAGGTCCACCTTGGGGTTGCAACGATGGGGCAGCAGCAACGCTCTAAAGGGCCGTTTTCCTTCTGGGAGTTAGTCTCTGACCAGGCTTGCTGGCACCATTTGGAAGACGATTTCATGCTTTCCATTTCAGATGCTGTGGCACCTTATGGCAGAGCCCAGAAGAAAGTGTCCGCTCGCCGAGGTCCTGGCTCTAAGGATAGCTCAAAAAATGCCCCTTGGGCAGCTGCCTTGGGCTCTGTCTCACTCAGAGACAGGTGTGCCGTCGCCGGCTGGCCAAATCTGGGCTGGAGGCCTCCAGGTGGTGCTTTGTGGGTCGCTCCACCTGATCCAGAGCGAATGGAAATTTTTTCTGGAGGCCGCTGGGAGGGGGCTGCCATGCTTAAGTCAGCCTGACTGACCGCTGGGCCTCCCGGCTGGGAAGGGAAAGCCCAAGGCTTCTCTGAGGCTTGGAAGAGGCGATTCCTGCGTTCTGCACTGTGGAATCTCTCCCTCTCGCCTGATGTAGATCCAGGGAGGGGGCCAGTGAGAGCCTGCCTGAGTCAGGGGTCAGCCTTAAACAGGCGGCTGAGTGCAATAAACGACTGGGCCACCCTGATGCCTGTTTCTGCCCCTGTTGGGATGTGCTCCATCAGCGTTGGATCAAAACTCTCCCAAGCCTCGCGGGCCAGTCGGCCTAGGGCTCCAGGCCCAGGCCAGCCCAGAAAACCAGGGCTCTCTCTGGAAGGAGCCGTGGGGAAGGTTGCCAAGCTGTGAGCAGCTCTCTGGTTGATGCCATGGCTCAGGGAGACCCTTGCAGGTTGCTGACTGCATTGTGCAGCTGTGCCTCTTGTGCGACTGCAGCGGTTGTGGCTGTGGAGTCCTTCAGCAGGAGGCCGAGCCTGGGCTGGTCAAGATTGAGGGAGCCCATCAGAGACCCGCCTCCCTGCTGCCCATCTGGCCCTTGAACCAGGGGCTCCTGTCCTCCCTGGTCCTTCCGGTGCTTGTTTGCCCACCCGGCTGGCCCCTCCTCTCTGTGATTAAGCGGCTATGCTGCTCTCAGTGCCTCTGTTTTGTGTGTGTGTGTGTGTGTGTGTGTAGTTTTGAAATTGCAGTTTTTTGGGCTGGCCAGAGACCAAACAAATAACTGCTGAAATAATTAAATCTTCCTGCTTATCTCTGCCTTGAGTTTTTCTTTTGAGTTTTTCTCCATCCTCCTCCCTTTGCTAGCCTCCAAACAGAGAGCTTTTATTTGGTGGGTTTATGGGTCTCTCCAGCCCCTTTCCTAACATTGATTACTCTTGAAGCTCTTCAATTATTTTCACAGGGCTCCTCTCCCTCCTCAACAACTCTCCCGGCCTGATTATTTATTGGATGTCACTCGCGATTGCCAGGAGACAAATATTTCTTTGTCTTCTGCAGTTTGTGAGGAAGTCTCTCCAGATGGGTCAGCCAACTTCTCTGCACTGTTTCTGGACAAAAGAAGCCACATTCTTGGGAGCTGGTGTAAAAATATTCTCTGGTTTGAAAGTGGGAATCGTAGCTTTCAGGGTCCACCGCTCCTCCTCACTTCTGCCAAGTATTTCTTGCTGCTGAACAAGCCATCAGACAGGGTTGTGCCAGCAGCCAAAGAGTATAGGAAAAGCCAGGAGATAGGTGACAAATAAATTTAACAAATAATAATAATAATCCTGCAACGATATCTGTTACATATCCACATCTACCTATCCCAGGTCCTTGGATACCAAGCTGACAAAAATGCCAAATCCAGTCTGAACAATTGGGTGACTGCAACAAACCATGATGATGATGAAGATGATGATGATGACGATGATGATGATGATGATGATGATGATGATGATGATGATGATGATGATGATGATGATGACGACGATAACAACAACAATAATAGGAATGCTTCAGGGTGAATGCTGATGAAGTTTCCCCCAGTTTTCCTACAGAAATATAGAATATAGAGTTGGAAGGGAGGTCTTCTAGTCAACTCCCCCTGCTCAAGCAGGCGACCCTATACCATCCTGGACAAATGTTTGTCCAATCTCAAAATCTCCAGTGACAGAGCACCCACAACTTCTGAAGGCCAGCCGTTCCATTGGTTAATTGCTCTCACGGCTAGGAAATTTCTCCTTAGGTCTAGGTTGCTTCTCTCCTTGGTTAGTTTCCAACCATTGTTTCTTGTCTTGCCTTCTGGTGCTTTGGAAAACAGATTGATCCCCTCATCTTTGTAGGAGGCCTTCAAATATTGGAAGACCGCTATCATGTGTGTGTCCCCCCAGTCCTTCATTTCATTAGACTAGAAATACCCTGTTCCTGCAACTGTTCTTCATTCATTTCAGCCTCCAGCCCCTGATTCTCTTAGTTGCTGCTCTCTGCACTCTTTCTAGGGTCTCAACATCTTTTTTGCATTGTGGCCACCAGAACAGGATGCTATATTCCAACTCTGCTCTTTCTGAGGCTTTATAAAACGGTACTAGAACTAGTACCAGTCTTTCTCCCAACCAGCTGATGAAAGAGAATATGGCTGGGATTGGCGGGGGGGGGGGTGGTATTTTTGCCAGAATTGAGAGTGGGGGCAGGAAGAGGAGGCAGAGGAAGATCCCCCCCCCAGGGCTAGTCCATGAGGGGAGCATCTGCCTGCTTTGCTTTCTCAGGGTCCAGGACTAAGACCCCAAGAGGGGCCTTGGCAGAGACCCCTCGGGCAGGTGACCCCAACCTCGGCTTGGAAGGGTTGAGGTTCCACACGACCCAAAGGGAAGCAGGAAACTCACTGCCTATTTGACATGCACATTGTGGCCCGGTGGTTTGCTCTGGAAATAATTAGCCATTTTTTGGCAGTTAAGCAAATTTCCTGCCGCAATCCTCAATTTAGTGCGCTCCCCCTGGGATAAATATTGAACTGGCACCGAATCTGTTCATTCTCACGGAAGGCCATCTTTGCAGAGTCCTTTATTCTTCCTCCTCCCTCCTCTTCCTTTTTTTCCTTGCGTATCGTGTCTTTGGTCGTCTCACTGGCTGTCCAGACAATGGCAATGAAAACTATTTAAGCGAAAGAAAAGAATGTCTTGGGGAAGCCATTCGATAAATGTGTGCGCAGCTCTTAAACTCTCCTCCTTGGCCCAGTTTTTTCTGTCCTTCACCACAGACCACCTGGGCTGGATGAAGTTGCAAGAGGGAAAGAGCTTGGTGCCCTCCCAAGAAGGAGGCGGCAGGTACAGGCTGGTGCTCTGTTTTGGCTCTGCAGCTCAGTGCCACCGGGATTCGGGTCCTGTTTTCCTGGTTACTAGCCTGGGACACCGCTGTGTGTGAGAGAGTGCCAAGGCCTGGTCCTTCCAAATCTCGGGTGCTCTGCCCTGAACCTCGGTTGGTGAGCCCCCCTCCATTTGGTCTCTGTCTGAATCCAAACTGGGTCTTCCGCGAGGCCCTCTCAGCCCTGAGGTTCAGGCAAGCCAGGATGGCAGAGTCAAAATGGGGCATCTGCCCACCGAGGCCTCTCAGGCAGAAGAGAAAGCCAGGGATGCATGCCAACTTTTTGGTGGGGGGCTTTATTAAGTCAATATGATATATTAGTGATAATGTCCTGGTACAAACAGTATCACATTTATATTTCAGAGATATACAAATATTTGCAAACCACATGGTCTAAATTATAATGGGGTTTAAGAGCTTGTTTTAATCCTGATTAATTTAATCCCAATAAATAAGTCTCTATTTAATCCCATAAATAAATAAATTGATTAAAATAGTTTTATTATAACCAAGCAGGCTGCAAAACCTGTGGTGCGCTTGGTTTAGGAGTAGTTTATTTGCATCGTGGTTTATATTCAGTCCTCTGTGATTTGTGAGTTTTTGCTTCTTTTCTGTTGCTGGAGACCAGAATGAAAATGGTTTTGTTCTCTATTTTTGAGACTTTTAATTATTAAAGGTGTCGGTACAAGCAGGGAGGGCAGAGGGGAGCCATCTGGGCTTCTTCTTACTCTTACCGGATTTTTTGCCTGTCAGTAGAATTGAAGGGAGAAAAGGTGGATGTCATTGGGGGGGGGACGGGACACGACACACCCTTTGATCTGTTTGTCTACACTATAGAAATCTCTCCCATTAGCTGATCAGAGGAGGGCTCTGCAGCACCTCCATTTGTTCTGCATTAGGCATGGTTCTATTTCAGGCCTTTGGCTCCTTCCCCGCTTCCAGTTTTCCCCGCTTCATGTTTAATGAGCACACGTGCTAAAGGCCACTAATTCCACCACGGCTGTTTTTGCAGCTTTCTAACATTTGTGGTTCTTCCATTCTTGTGCAGCATTTTCCCCCTCCGACACTCTTAGTCCACCTTTGTGCTGTGAGAAAAACAAAAACTGGCCATATCAGATCACAGTTCTGTTTTTTCCCCCTGTGTTGCACGGGTCCGTCTCCATATTGTCAAAACAACACAATGCAGGTTAGCACAATCCCCCCAAACCCTGCCTGGTTTGCAGGATGAAGTGTGTGTTGGGGTGGACAGAGTTTCAGGACACAGTTACGTGATCTGGAATAGCTTCTGAATCGCTCGGTCATCGGTGCCAGTTAGGCAGATGCCAGGAGATCGTGTCCAAATGGCTCCACACCTCGGGTGCGGACCACGAGCGAAGATTCAGGTTCAAGCAGAGTAGATAAAATCAGCCCCTGTGCAATGTAAACAGTGAATGGCAATTGATGCCATGTGTTGCATAGGGGACTTGGGGGGGGAAGAGGCCCCTACAGTGCAGCATAGACCCCCTTGGCAGTGCCCAGGTTCAACCCCTGAGATGTTGGGGAGGGGGCACTTGAAAGACTGCTGCCCTCCTCCCTGGAGAGCTGCTGTTGTCTGCGTAGGCTTATACCATGAATCAGTGAGACCTCATGAGTTAATATT
>JANHFL010002991.1:63186-77822 GCA_032468155.1 Oxyrhabdium leporinum | reverse complement strand
GCGGCCGCGCTTCCCGCCCCCCCCCCCGCTCCGGGGCTGAGGGAGCTGACGCGGGGAGGTCGGGCGGATTCTCAGAGGATCCCCCGCCTGAGGAAAAGGGCGGAGGGGCCGGCGGGCAAGGCGGCCCCTCCCCAAAGGGAGGGAGGCAGGGGGAAGCGAGCGGCCCCTCCCGCCGCCACCTTCTCCGTCGGGGCCGAGACGGAGCCCTCGCTGCCTCATTCCGAGCGAGCGATCGCAGGTAGAGCCCTCCTGCCCCGGGAGGCTCGCTTCCGCCCGCAGGGAAGCCTCGGGCGGGGCGGGGCCTGCAGGAGCGGCCCAGCGGGCGCGGGGAGTGCCGGGGGCGGCGGCGCAGCCTCAGCCGGAGACGGAACCAGGCGGCGGCGGCGGCGGGAGAGGCGAAGCCATGCGCCGCCCGAAGAGAGGGCAGCGTCGAGGTGACCCAGCCGGTGCCCCGGCCCGAACCCGCCATGCAGCCGGGCAGGCAGGTGAGGCACCTCTCGCCCCGGCTAGGGAGACGCCGCGCAGGCTCCGGGCGGGCGAGGCGGACTTTGGCCGGGCGGGCAACGCTGGACGTGGGCCGCCCCTCGCCCTTCTCGTGGAAGGCGGCGAGGGCCCCCTGAGTCCGGCGGGGGGAGCCCGAGCGGAGCTTCCTGGGGGTGCCGATCACCTCGCCCCTCCGAGGTGGCTCGGGCGGCCGCCGCGGGCGTCCCGGACTTGCTCCAGCCGGCCTCGGCAGGTCTGGGCGGGGAGAGGGACGCATGCGGGGCCCGATTATTCCTTTCTGCCTTCGGCTCGGCCGCCTCGCGGAGGGTCCCTTGTAGCCCCCCCCTGGGGGGGCGAGTTTGGCGCAGGCGGCTTTCCTACGGAGGAGGAGGAGGAGGGCGCTGCTTCCCCCCTCCTCAGCCCCGGCTCCCTCCTGCGGCTCCAGCCCCTCCGGGCGCGGCCGGGGCGGGGTCGGCGGAAGCCCGGCAGGGTCCGGGGCAGGGTCGGAGGGGCGAGCGGGCCCCGGGCGGCCTGGGGGAGCTCGTCCGGATCGCCCCCGGGAAGGCCGGCCGGAGCTGCCCCTTTGAAGGGCGGAGAGCCGCCTGGAGCGGTCCAACCGGTTTGCCTCTCCCGCTCGCCAGGTTAGACTTTAACTCGACTCCACCGGCGGCGGCAGCAGGCTCTCCTTCCGCGAGGAAGAAAGAAAAGAAAAGATTGACGTTGTCGCAGCTGCTGAACTTTGACTGAAAGGAAGTCGGAAAGAGAAGAAAAGGGGAAGTCGGGAAACCTTCCAGGGCCAGCCGGCGGCAGAGGCTGCCTCCTTCCCCCTCGCGATCCTGCATTGCGAGCGGCGTTTCGGCTGGGATGAGCTCCGTGGCCGGCCTGGGAAGAAGGGCTGCGGGTGTCTCGGCGGGAAGGTAGGTCCCGGACCTTCGCACCACCGGAGGAAAGCTTAGCTCCACTCTGGGCTTAGAACCAGGCGCAGTTGGGAGCCTGGCCTGTACAGGGAGTCCTCGACGTACGACCACAGTAGAGCCCAAAATCTATGTTGTTAAGTGAGACGTTTGTTAAGTGAGTTTTGCCTCGTTTTGTGACTTTTCTTGCCACAGTTGTTAAGTGAATCATTGCAGTTGTTAAGGTAGTCACACAGCTGTTAAGTGAAACCGGCTTCCCCGTTGACTTGTCAGAAGGGCGCAAAAGCAGATCATGTGACCTTGTGACACTGCGACCGTCATAAATATGAACCAGTTGGTAAGTATCCAAAGTTTGATCATGTGGTCACGGGGATGCTACAATGGTTGTAAGTGTGAAAAACAGTCCTAAGTTATTTTTTTCAGTGCCATTGTAGCTTCGAAGGGTCACTAAACCTGACTTCAAACTGCAAAACGTAAGACTTGCTGCATGTTTCAGTTGGATGCAGGGAAGTGCTCCATTCTGGGCCCAGAAGGGTAATAACTCGGACCTGAGTGAAAATCACCTGATCTTGCAGGTCTGGTTTAGGCGGCAATCTAGGGAGTAATTTGTTTAAGCACGATTTATTGAATGGATCACAGGTGATTTGGCACAAGTGCCTTAAACTCAAACCGGCCGCATTATAGCTTGGGGTGTTCTGGGAATCTGTTCGTAGGACAAGGTATCAATTTTGCCCTTGCCATCATTGCTGTGGTTTACAGATTAAACCACGATGATCAAGTACATGTAAACCAGAAAGTGATGTTTTCTGGCTTTTTACCTCTCGGCCTTCACATTTGTAAATTAGTGAATTTGTCCATTTTGCCGGTGTTAAATTCTAATTATCTACAATTGTATATTTTAAGCAATATCAATTATCTTGCATGACTGATCTCTCTGCTGCACCCTGTACTCATAGGCTCAGCTTTCTTTTATTGCCAAAATTTCCCTCCTTCCCCTTTCCTCCCCTTCTTGTACTGTTATTCTGTTTTAATATCTCTCTTTCCCCCTTCCCCAAGTAAGTGAAAATGAATTCAACAACCCTGGATAATTTTACCCTCTTTCTCATTTTAATTTCTGTGCAGCAGGGAGAGTTAATGAGGGTTGTGTGGCAGCTTTGATGGGGATACACAGCATTTACAAAATAATAATTATAATAATGATGCAGTATTGTCAGGATAAGGTGAGCTTGGCCAGAAAACCCATGGTTAGAAGACACTACAGTGCAGCAACTGATGGCCTTTTGAAAAAGTAGAGGGAGGCAGTACTCCTTACTAGTACTGATTGGGACTACAAACCCCAGAATTTAAAACCAGAAGTGGGGCATGTCCTGTAAACACTGAGGAATTGTAGGACTTGACAGGCTCTGAATTTCAAGCAGAGAAGAAATATGGAGGAGACCGGAAGGTTTAATGGCTCAGTGGTTTAATGGTTCAGAGTTGCAGTCCATCAAAATCTCTGTAACTCATCCTATTGATTTCACTAGATGGATTCAAAAGGGTGATTGATTGATTGATATGTGCTATCAAGTCCTTTTTTGACTTCTACTGGCCTCATAGATAGATTTTCTCCATGAGAATCTGTCTGTAGCCTGGTCTTTCCGAACTTAAAAACAAACGAACAGGAAAACCACAGAGAAATTGAGAGGGCTACGATTGTCTCTCAATGCTAGAATCTTTTTCCAAATGATAAAGCCAAGAAAAATAATTTGATATTGATTTTCCCACCCTCCCGTTTCCCTGCTTTATTTTTTCCATGTGTGACTATCTTGTTTTTTTACTCTTTTTATAATGGATTTAAAAGCAGACAGTCGTTGAAAGTCAGCCCCTTTTTTAGAGCAGGGGAAGCATTTGGCCAAACAGCTTTGGAATATAGAACTGTGGCTTATCTTGCAGACCGAGATAATATCTGTGTCCACACATTCTTTGCCCCCTGGAGCAACCCTGGCAGGGAACAGTTTATGCTCATGGAAAGATGTTTCTTCTGTGTCAGAACAAAAAGGGAACCCCGACACGTCTAAAGGGGCAGGGAGAACATTTCAGCTAATATTCTGGCAAAACAATTTTTGCCCCAGCAAAGAGACCTGCGGAACTTCTCCTCCAAGTAACTGTGGGCCGATTTCATGGGAGGCCTCGCGCAGTCAAAGATCCGAAAGGGAAAAAGGTGATTCAGAGTCCACATGAAGGATTGGCCTTAAATTTCCCAGGAAGGCGGCTTTGTTCCCCAATGGCCCCAGCCTGAGCATCCCTTGTGCTCTTAAAGCTACCTGGATCCTGCTTCCATCGCTCTGAAGCCTTGGAGGGTCTGGGCTGCAAACAGGATGGAGACGGATGGAGAGAGAAGGGGGACCAGGAAAAATGGGATTTTCCCACAGGCCGGCTGTTCTTCCTTTTTCATTCATTGCAAATAATTTCCATCAAAGGGAATTGGGCATCAGATTAGTTAGTTAGCTAGCTGTTAGTCAGGTTAACAGCTCGTCAGACTGAGGTTCCTTTGTTGCAACATCTTGGAGTAAGTCTGTTTGGATACAACTTGGCAGAGGTTTATCATTTCCTCTTTTATTCATTCCTCATTGTGGTCTGGCTGGTTCTCAGCTTCAGCGATCAGGACGTCCTGCCCTATCGGCCCTTTCTGGGCAGGATGGCCGCATTATTGCTCTGGCGCCCTTCGTGGGCATCTTGGCCCCTGGGCCGTTCTGGGGCATAGGACAATGCCCGCGTTCTGGGCTTTGTCTTTCAGTGGTTTGGGGTCCGTGTGAAAGCCGAGCTTGGCCGTAGGAGGGATCTCAGAAACTCGGCAGTCAAAAGCCCGTCTGCCTCTGCTTTGAAGCCTTAGGTAGGGAACGGGTAGGAAATCTGACCTGCAGTTCGCTGGACAAAGTCTCCGCCTGCCAAGCTCTCGGCCTCCGGCTTTTCATGTGCCGGGAGACCCAAAGCGTCAGGCCTTCCAGGAGGGGCTTCGCTGGTGGAAAACCCCAGCAGCATTTTTTTAGAAGCCCCTTTTCCGTCTGGTTGGTAAGACAAGAACTTTAACAAGGTAGGGCAGGGGGCTTTTGCCCACCCACAAATGGCGTCGGTGAAGTTCAGCTGGTGTTAAACAGGGCAGATCTGGTGTTGAGTTTAAAGGATTTTGTTCTCAGCTCAAGAACGGGGATTGTACTGGACCCTTCCTTTGCAGGTGCACAACCTTGGGTGCTGCAAATAAATACCAGCAGTCTTTTCACAGATGGTGCACTAATGGCAAGTGTGCTCCGCTATTGCAGTTCTCCGGGGAACAGGGGTTGCTTTTTTCAAGTTACGTTTGTGTCCTTTGTCCGAAGTGCTCGTCTCAATTTTATCCCTGCCGGATGTTCAAATTATATTAAAACTATTTTGAGGGGTCAGTTTTCCTGCATTTTCTGCCTCAAAATGCTGAAAATGTGCAACTGATCTTTACAGGGACTTTAGGAGTGGTAGGTCAGTTTCCAAATTCAAATCAGGCCAGATTGGCAGGTGGAGGCCATGCAAGCACGTCCAGAGTTTCCCACCCTCTGTTCTAACCGACTTCTTTGTCGTCTCCTTTCTTCTTCTTCTTCTTCTTCTCCTTTCTTCTTCTTCTTCTTTTGATTCTGCATTCAGAAGGCCCGGCTTTCATTTCCTTCTCCCCACGTCATTTTCCTTCCACACGCTAATTGTATAATTGACGGGAATCCAAGCTCTTCAATGCAACTTCGGGCACTTTGCAAGCAGAGAGGCAACATTTTGTTTTATTCCTGTGCGAAGAAAACGCGATCCGAGAGAAACAGAAAAAGGGCACCCTTTCTTTTCACTTTCCTTTATTAAAACAATTCCTGCCAACCATCTGACAGCGTCCAGTGCCATGTGTCAATGCTCAATTTTGTGCCAATGCCTTTCCGCATCCTCCTTTGGCAATGCCTCCTTTTCATCATCGTTGCACTTCTGCAAATCCCATATAATCTGCCATTTTTCCGTTGTCTACCCCACCTTTGAATTTTGATTGTGTCAAAGGCGTTTCTGTGAGACCGGCTGTTCCTGGTCACTCCCGTTGAGCCAGGTGGCACCCAGGGCCGGGCCTTCCCAGAAAGCCTCTCTCGGCAGAGGTGGCTCTCCCTCTGGGCACTGTCACCCAAGGCTGCAGGCTCGGAGGCTGCATCTCCAAAAACAGAGGGGCAGAGGGAAAGCTGGGAGCTTCAGCTTTCGGGGGCTGGCAAGCTGTTGGCTGTGCTGCATAGCGGTTCTTGGTGGGGAGGTGGAGGGGGAACTCTCTTCTGATCTTGGCTCCTTGGGCCGTGCTCAGCCTCGGAGGCCACTAGGTAATGCCAGTCGGGCAGGGTGCCTGTGCTTGGATGCTGCCACTGCCAGAGTCCCAGGTGTGGTGCAGAGGTGGGACATCCGCACCAGCCGACCCTGGCTGGCTGGGAAAGCAGGCTGGATAGGAGACCACCAGGCAGTGAAGAGAGAGCAGGCAGGGGCAAACCGATATGCCCAGAAGACTGTCTGGATGCAGCCAGGAAATCATCAGGAGTGAGGAAAACTTCTGTTTATTTTTTTTAGCCTGGCATCACTCCCTGTTTCTCCAGCTGCCCAGCTGGAAGCATTTGCAGTGAATTAACTCCAGGGCATTCATTTGCAAGAAGAAAGTAGTTAGTGCTAACAATCATTAATGTTAAATGGGGTGGCCCTGTTTGGTGGTTCCTGCCACAGAAAGAGACACCGACATTCAGTCCTTTGGTCAAATCTGGTCTGCACTGTCCCTCCTATTCTGGGCTTCCATTGAGCTATTCTGATTTTTCTTTCTTTTTTTAGTGCATGCTAAACCTTTCCTAGCACATATATGGCTTTTATGGCTAGTTGGGATTTGTTAAAATTGTGTCTGGGGTTCTATTTTAATCTTGGTTTCATTTCTGGAACGCAGCTATTCCACAAACGAAGTAATCCAAAACAGAGTTTGTCAAATAATGTCTGGTGGTGCATCTGAATGCTTGTAAAAGGGCTTGTAAAAGGGGTTTCTCCAAATGTAAGAAAGACAACAGGCCAGATTTTAATTTCTGCAGTTCTGTACCCACTGCCTTGCCAGGAATATCCTTCACCTGAAATTGATCCCGATCCCTTGTCTTTCTCCAGATCCCCTTTTCCTGCTTGGATCTTCTGAGCAAACTCGGCGGAGGAGGAAGGGAATCCACTGGGTCTCCCCTGAGAACCATTGAAGATGGCCCAGTCCAGGTCCAGCAGCAGCTCCCACTATGCCCTGACGGCCATTGGGCTGGGAATGCTGGTCCTCGGAGTCATTATGGCCATCTGGAACTTGGTCCCGGGCTTCGGCCTCAGCGCCAAGCCTCACCCGACCAGCGGTCACCACAATGAGACCGAGGTCAGCAAAGGGCTCCTGCACAGGAACAAGACCTTCTCGGTGGCCTATGTCCTGGTCGGGGCCGGCATCCTCCTACTCCTCTTCTCCATCTGCTTGACCATCCGGGACAGAAGGAAGCCGAGGCACCGCGAAGACGACGTCCGGATACGTCCGCAGCCCTCAGTCGAGCGACCTCCCCCGGAGGACAGGTGAGAGGGAATGGTCACTTGCCCACCCAGTTTTTGTAAAGAGGCCCCGTAACTGCCCGTATGCATCACTGTTCTCGGACTTTCTTTTAAACCCTGATTCCTGGCATGTGCACTTAATGGTCTCGGCCACAAACAGGGCGTAATAAAGTTAAATCCCGATTGGTATCTCCTTCTGGCCGTGCAACGTGTCCAAAAAAGCCGAACAAAGGCAGCATTTCCTCTCTGTGAGCAACCAAAGCTTAGCGTCCAGCGTGTAATGACCTCCCTCGACCTTTGCCCACATCTCCTGTCGGAGACCCCGGTCAGCTCTGGGGCCCATATAAATGCAGACTGGGGCTCGGTTCAGCCTTCACTCTGACTGGCGTGGAAGGTTATTTGCAAGCTCCTGTGGAAGCTGTGTTGGCCTCCTCGTGGGGCCATGTTTGCACAACCTGAGTAGCCTTCTCCAGCAGCCGTTGGAGATGAGACTTTGGGTCCTGGGTGAGACCCTCACAGTTGCATCCAAAAAGCAGGAGTCACATCAAACTCTGGCTGGAAGCCTACGTCTGAATGACCCACTCAGCAAGCCTCATAACGTCTGAGCGTGTGGACAGTGAATTCATAGGTATCATCCACCTTTTTAACATGGTTGCTAGAACAAGCCATGGTTTTGAGGCATTGCAGAGCCATCAGGGAATTGCCCTTGGTTATCTGCTCTTTGCTGGGAGGGGAGTGGGGAGCCCCCATTGGACCATTATATATCAAGGGAGATTGGACGGCAATAGTCTCCCCATTGATTGCTGGTGGGTTGCCACATTTAACCTTGGCCTTTGAGATAATTTGTTCCAGCCTTCGGTGCATTTAAAAGGGGAAGGGGGGGAGAGACGTTTGAAAGGGAGAGGTCTGGGGGTTCCCCTCTTCAGCACTCATGTCTCCCGATGTGCCTGTCCTCCCCCCCTGCAGCCAAGAAGATGACGACAACGACAGCCTCTCCCGCTACTACGTGCCCAGCTACGAGGAGGTGGTCAACGGCCTCTATCCAGAGGGACCCGGGCTGGAGGCAGAGCGTGGCACCCGCATCAGCGTCTCCCTTCCTTCCTACGAGTCTCTCACGGGGCTGGATGAAAGCCTCCCCACCAGGCCCAGCCCCACAGCCGCAGGGACAGCAACGGGGGCGGCCCCCGGGCCGGCTGGGGAGCGCCCACCCGGCCGGCAGAGCTCCCGCCTCAGCAAACGCCTGAAGCCCTTGAAAGTGCGCAGGATCAAGTCTGAGAAGCTGCACCTGAAGAACTTCCAGCTGGGCGGCACTCCTCCCACCCGGGTCACCATCGAGCCGCTCACCCCCCCTCCGCAGTACGACGAGATGCCCCCCAAGCTTCTAGACCCCCGGGAGGGGGAGCCCTGAAGCCACTCCGAGGGACACCTTTGCAGGAAGCACCGGAAGGGCTTTTGGGGTGGGGGGCTGTCTCGCTTCCAGTTGCAAGCTTTGGAGCCAAGCCAGAAGCCCACCTCACAACCCCCCCATGGCTCAGCTGGACCTGCTTGCCCAATAGGGCGGAGTCAGGAGAAGATGGATGAGCCAGCCTTTCACAGATTGCGTCTGTGGTCTTTGTCCTCGTGATCCTGGCCCATCCTGGATTTGGGAAATGCCACCTTTTTTTTTCCCCTCCAAGGAAACAACCCCCCTGCCCCCCAATCAGACTCTGCCCCGTGCCCTTTTTTCTGGCTTTTTCCTCCAACCTGCTGGATGGATAGTTTGGGAAGGTTGCCAAATCCCCTCTGCGAACTCGGCTCAAGGCTGGGGTGGGTGGAGGTTTGATACCATCTTAGCAATATGAACCTTTGGGGTTATAGTGTGTCTGTGCGTGTGTGTGTATTTTTTCTAAATTATGTCATTTTTATATCTCTATTTGGTAATAACCACCTCTCCAAACTAGCACTCCAGTCTGGCATGCTTGCCAGGCTAATGTTTAATTTTTTGTGGCAGTTTCCAGCAATGGTGTTTCGGACCCGGCCTCCTTTTCCAGCAACCGTGCATTTTCGGCAACGCGAAGGAAACTCAGGTGCCTTGAAATCAAACATTGCAATGGCCGAAGAGAACTGCTCAAATCCATTGGCATCTGCTGTAGGCCCCAAAGATGTCTTCATTTGGGGAGGGGGCTCTGGACCGTCTCCGGCAGGTCCCTCTTGGGTTTTCTAGCTGCTGAACTGGAAATGTAAAACTTATTTTTCCAAGAGGGTGTAACGTTTTTTAAGCTGGAAGGGGGGAGTAAGGGAGCCCTTTTTAAAAAGAGAATAAATGGGTGAGATTTTGCTTTAAGGGCTGCTTATATCCTCTGTTCTTGGGGGGGGGGAGGGGGGGAGGGTCTGGCGTTTGCACCCCCGTTTTTGCTCCTGCGGTTGCTGGCTTTGTTTCAAGGGGGCCTCCTCCTCTGGGGGAATCCAATCCAGCAACCCCCACCGGGGAAAGAATGGGGTCCAGGAGCCTCGGGGAGGGGGAGCGAGTCATCCCTTGGCAAAGGTGCCACAGGGCAGAACTTGGCATGCTGCATGAACGGGGCACCGCTGGGAAAACTGGGCGACGCTCGCACCGTGGGAACCCGCCCACCGGTTTAACGTGGGTCTTCTTAACCCGAGCCCTTTAAAACGGGTGGACTTCAACTCCCGGCGTCCGCGGTTGAGGCCTGGCGGCTGGGGGAATTCTGGGAGTCGGAGTCCGCCCGGGAGGGATGAGCTTCACGGAACGGTTCGGTGGGCGGGGCCGCTTGCCCGAGGCTATCGGCAATTGCGCGTGCGCGAGCGCCAGGTAGCCGCGCTCGGTTTCCATGGGAGCGGCCCCGCTTCGGCGCAGTACGACACCGGTTGCCGCGGAGACGCGCTCTTTCCGGCGGAAGGGCGTGGCCTAGGATCCGGTTGCCATGGGCACGGCTCCGCTTGGCGGGAGTCGGCTCGGCGCCTCAGCGGGCCCGCGCCGGCTTCGCTGGAGGACCCCCCGGTGAGTTCCGTCTCCGTGCCTCTGGGCGTGCGCGGAGCCCCGTCGGCCTCCTACCAGGGGAGGGGGGTCTGCCTTTGAGGGAGGCAGAGCGGCGTGGGCCCAGCCGGGTCCGGTCCCCCTCCTCGTCCGGCCCTCTGCGCCCAGGGAAGGGCCCGGCCTGCCAGGCCGCGGAGGACAGAGCTCCGGTTTCGGGTTCTTCAAGAAGCCGCCCCCCCGCCCTTCCCCGGTGCCCCCTATGACGTCCTGGGCCCCCCAGGGCTGTAACTCTCCAGCCAGCGCGGAGGTTTGGGGGGGGGGCTCAGGCAGGGCCCCCAGCCGCCAAAGTCTCTCAAATACTCCGCCTGTGCCTTCTCACCAGAGAGCATGAAGGCCTTCCTAAGGAGCTCGGATGGCATCTTGGCGCTCAGGCCAAAGATAACGACGATAGGAAAGCATGACGACTCAGACGTTGTCCTTAAGGTAGAGGCCCCAAAGGTCCCTGGAGGGCCCCTGGCGGGCTGCGGGAGGCTCCCCCCCCCCCAATCTCTCCCCCTCCGCTGAATCTGTTCGAACTCGTAATCTCAGAATGAAAGGAGAAGCTTTGCTGGTCCAAAAACGGATGGGGAGGGGGCAGGACTGCACCTCCGCCTGCGTGCGCGCTGGCTTGGCTCCTGGGTGCAGACCTTACCTGCTGAGGGCCAAACGCCAATGGGTCGGCGGCCCCTTTTTTCCTTCCATTCAATCACGTCCAATCCTTGGAGGCCGCCCAGACGAGCCTCTGCTGTTCCCTTGGCGAGGATTTTCAGAAGCGCTTTGCCCGTGCCTGCTTCTTAGGGGTGAGAAAAAGTGAAGGTCACCCAGCTGGCTTTGTGCATGAGGTGGGACTAGAACTCCCAGGCTCCCGTTTTGTAGCCGGGTGCCTGAGCCAGGACACCACACTGGTGATTCTCCACCGCTGCTAATTTTTACTTGTCGCCCAGCGCTCTCAGCCCGGTTCTCGCCCAAGGGTTTCTTCACAGATGCTTGCTGGTTCCGGTAAGTTCTTGAAACTGCCTAAAAAAGTGGAAGCCAAGGACAGATGTCAAAGCCGCTAAATGACCCGGAGCCCCCCTCCCCCCTTCCAAAGCTAATGCTGGCATACTTTAATTTTTGTCTCTCTGCTGCCTCGCGGTGGAAGTGAGATTTTAAACCAGTCAGATTTTTGGTTTCGGACATCGGAATGTGGTATCAGTTGACTTGGATGCGTGAGAAGAAGCCCAAGTCTTCTTTGTGATGGAAGAGAAAAAGACAACCTCCCCCGCCTCCCTCGGGATGGACTGCTCCAGATGCAATTAGATTAAAAAGCCCCCTCCCCCCTTCAGTCTGCAGGGTTGGAAGACCACCACGCCGCCCTCGAGTTCAGCGACGCCGAGCAGAGTTTCGTTCTTCGGGACTTCAACACCGGCAGCGGCTCCTTTGTGAACGACTGCCAGATCCAGAATGTGGCCGTGAAGGTGGGCCCGGGAGACCTCCTGCGCTTCGGCTCCGGTGGGCCGACCTTCGAGCTGGTGCTGGACCACCCGCCTCAGGTAAAGGTGGTGGCGACGGGGACAGCTGGAGAGCCGGCTCCTCTCCCTACCGGAGAGCCCTCTTGGGCCCTGCCATCCGCTAAGGGGAGACGGCTTGGCCCAAATGAGCAATTGCTGGCATGGTGATCTCCAGGGCTTATGGGAGCTGAAGTGCCTGTTCCTGGGCTCCACTTGAGTGGAAGAAGGCACCGTTTCTTTCCTTGAAATGTTCCTTCTTCCAAGGAATTTAGCTGGACAGCCCACCCACTCAGCCGCTGACATTTGGCCTCTTCCGGTCCAGGGTTTGTGAAGGTGGGGGGGGGGGGTCACGCACGCCTGGGGGTCCTTGCTTGGGTAAGGTCCCCATTGGCAGCCTCGGCATTCTTGCCCTGCTATGATAGCCACTGCCCCCCCATGGAGTCAACTCCCCCCAGTGACCTCTCTGCCTGTCTGATGGGATGAAGACCATCTATTTATTATATTCCACATTTCTTAACTGACCATCTCCCTCGAAGAGGGCTTGTGGGCCGTGAGCATTGTGTGTAATCAGCTCAAATCCCCACAGAGCATGAGGTGAGCCAGCTGACCTTTACAGCGTCTGGGCTCACTGAGAAAGGCTATGAGGGCAGACAAGGTTCCTCCCATGTCCTCCAACAGGCGCCTTATCCTCCGGTGAATCGGCGCATTGCCTGGCCGGGCCAAATCCAGGTGGTTACAGAGACAGCTTCTCCTCCGTCAGCAGCTGCTGCTCCCCAGTTTCCGTTGCTGCCCTCTCAGCAGTCCTCACCCGCCAGCCCCAACTGGCCCTACACAACAAGTGGGACCTCGCCGCGTCCCCCCCTCCGAAAGAGGCCGCCTGGGAGCGCCTGGGGCAGGACCGTCTCCTCTGCCTTCTCCCCTGAGCCTTCCAGCTGGGCTCCAGCCTCCCTCGCAGGTACAGGGAGACCAAGCAGGGCAGTCTGTCCAGCAAGCAGCAACTGGGCCTGCAGTGTGGAACTGAGCTTCACTCCATCGTTCGCAACGTGTGGGGGGGTGGGATGGTAAGAAGAGCAGAGAGGGGCTGTGTCTCTATCAATGGGCCGCTCACTTCTTTTCTGTTCTCTTCCAGGCAACGGAGCCCTCCCTGGCCCTCTCGCCAACAGCTACCCGGGGGATGGGCTTCTCAAAGAGAAGGTGAGTGAGGACCTCCACTTTTTATGCCCTTCCCCATTGTGAGGCCTTCCAGGGAGCCCAGAAGACCCTCCTGGGCAAGACCACCCTGGTTCTCCCTCCAGGCAGTCCCTGTCTCTCGGTACCGAAGCTGAGCTGTGGGAAGCCATTTGAGACCATCAGCCTCAAATATTCTCATGAAAAAAAAAAAATCTTGCCCGGGAATCCAAACCACAGGCAAGATTGATGGACTTAAAAAGGAAGGTTTTAGCTCAGGCAAGAACTTGCGGTCAGAGAGAGAGAAAGGGACAGCTTCGCAAAGCTGTTTGTGGGTACCCACCCTAAGGAAGGGCATCAGTGGGAAGGGAAAGCAGCATAAATCATTCAGGAGGGTTAACAGCAGCCCTTTCCAAAGCGGAACGGGTGAAAATGTAAAAGAAACAAACAAAACAAAAAACCCCCAAACAGGTGAGGGAGGAAGAAGAGGAGGTGGTCAGCGAAAAGGGACTGGGCAGAGTGTTCCCAGGGAGGTGGATCCCCCCCCCCCCCCGGGAGCTGGCTGGCCATTGGTGCCGCACAGGCGTTCCTTCCTCTCTGGCTCCTGCTTTCATAAGGGAGTTATGGAATTATTCGCGGGAGGGATTTGGCTGGAAAGTTCCGATGGGAGGAGAAGAATAGGGCCATCTCCCAAATGGCCCTTTTCCTCTTTTATTGGTTTATTCACGTATTGCCTTGTGCAGGAAGAGACCATTTTGAAACTGGGGGAGGAAATCAACCGCTTGTCCGCATTTGAAAGCGAGTGCAGCCGCAAGGACACGCTGATTGCAGAGCTCCAGCACGAGATTTCGGCCATGAACGAGACGGTGGTGGCAGCCCTGGCCAAAAAGGACACCGAGTTCCATCAGAAGCTGGCCAGCCTTGACACAGACACCGAAGCCAGGGCCGAAGAGATCAGAAGGCTGAAGGAGCAGGTGGGATGGGGGGTTGCGGCGGTGCGTGTATATCTGTGTGTGTTCTCACATCAGTGTGCAAAACGTGCCTTGGGTAGTCAGGAGCCGCTTACCTCCGTCTTTTTGTGCTGCTCTTGTGTTTTTCTTCCCAGGTGGCCGGCCTGCAGAGAAACTCCAGCGAAATCTTGTACCACTCCCTCTCGGACCGTGACCTGCAAATCGCCCACTGGAAGCAAGAGAACGAAGCCCTGAAGAAGAGCTATGCGCTCACCACAGGTGCCCTTGTGCTCCCCTCAGTTCCTCCTCCCAGCAACTCAGAAGTTCCCTCTGGGCCGCCAGAAGAGGCCCTTTCCTGCCTTCCTGAAAACGGGAGGAAAATGTTCCTTCATCACATTGATGTAGCTGCCTGTCTCACAAACGTGACAGGCCACAGAGAGTAAGCACCAGGAAGGGTAAGCACCAGGAAAGGTGCCATAATGAAAACAAGATTATTTGAAAGGATATTACAGTCCTTCACAGAGGGGACCCACTCCTTCCGCTGTGGGTATGTTGTGGGTCCCTCAGCGTGGCCCCCAGTGGTCAGTGAGGTGGCCTAACATTTGAGTCCTCTCCCTGTGAAGAAGGCTTCTCATCTCAGAACAGTGCTGGGTTAAAGGGGAGGAGGAGGAGGAGGGGGAGGCGGTGTGGTGCAGTGGTGAAGGCATCAGGCCAGACGCCGGGAGACAGTTCTAGTCCCGCCCTAGCCACAAAACCAACTGGGTGACCTTGGGCCAGTCCCTCCCTCTCAGCCCCAGGAAGGAGGCAATGGCAAACCACTTCTGCAAAACCTTGCCAAGAAAACTCATGAAGGCAGCCTTGGAGGTGATTGAATGGAAGAAGAAAAGAGGGGGCCCTCCACGTAACAAGAGCCAGGCCGCCTCGGCAGTAGTTTTCAGTCAGAATGCGAACCAGTTAAAGAAACTGAGGCCAACAATTAGCAACAGTACAACCTACATTTAGTAAATTATACAAAGAAAAAAAGCAGTTAAACAATATATTTAAATTA
>JANHFL010002991.1:0-11587 GCA_032468155.1 Oxyrhabdium leporinum | reverse complement strand
GCATCGGGGAGGGTGAGAGGGGGGTTATTGAAACAAATTTTCAACATGGAGGGAAGGAGGGACAAACAAGCAGAGGTAGGAGGCAGAGGTGGCTACGACCAGCTGAAAACCAACTGGAGCTTACAATAGAGTTGAACTTCCAGAGCTGACAATGCCTGCCAGACATTTAACATTTCTCTCTTTCGGTCCTATTAACTGTTACAGCACAAGAGGCACTGGCAAAGGCTCCGGTAGCCTCCTTAAGAGGCCTCCAAAGCCTTTCCTGTGTTGGCAGCAGCCGAAAGGTCTCCCCCAATGGCAAAGCGATGGCATCGGAGAGCCTCTCCGGGCAGGGCAGGCCTTCCCGTGGGACTGGAGCTTTTCTTGGGAGACCCACCTGCCAGAGTGGGGCCTTTTGCTGGTGAATGATGATGTTCACTTGGTTGTTCCTTGCAAAGGCTACGATGGCGTCGTTACCAGCAAACGTGCCCGGCTGGGCCAAATTGGCAACTGGAAAAGATAAAAAGGAAAGGAAAATTCAAGGATGAGAATGTGCAGACCCGGGAAAAAAGAGCCTCCGTGGAACAACCCAGCCCCCCCATAAGGGAGGGAGGGAAGGAAGGCCCACCGAGGCACCCCTGGGCTGCTCTGCAGGAGGGACTGGCACAAGGGGGACGGTTACAGGATTAAAAGCCCAGCAGGGCAAGGAAGGGCAAGCCGGCCAAGGGGAGTTTCGGAGCCGCTTGGAGGGAGCCTCGGGGCCACTCACTGTGCTTCTCGAAAGGGACGTCGTCCTCCACAAAGGGCTCAAAGTCTGCACGCTGTTGGATCATGTAGGCCACGGTGTCCTGCCTGTGCTTGAGGTGGTTCCGCGAGTGGCCCTCCAGCTGGTCCCCGAGGGCCCTGAACAGGCAGTTCCTGGGGGGGGGGGAGAGAAAACAGGGAAGTCGAAGAGGGCCACGAGGATGGATCGGTCCCAGCACTGATGGGCCCCACCTCTGAAGAGTCTGACTCGCAGACTGACCGGTGTTTTACCTGACTTCATTCTAATTATTATTGCATTTATGGATTCTACCTTCCACCCTCATTCCTTGTTGCGGATCCTATGTTTGTTTTTGTTTGTTACAGTATTTATATCCTGCCTTTATTATTTTTACAAATAACATTTTACTTCTACTTGATTTATTACATTTTTCTGCTGCCCATTCTCCCCTACAAGGTGACTCTGGGTGGCATAAAACCTATACCTGTATTTATATTTGCTCACTTTTTAGGTTGCTCTCTGGTCACGGGGCAGTCATAGCGCTATTGGATTGGATCAGCTTGACCGTGACTGAGAGATGGGGGGCATATACATTATAAGTTAAATTAAAATAATATGAAATGTAAAATAAAATGCTCCAGTCCTCAGTGAGGAGCAGGGCAGGAGGGGCGTGGTCTAGACACGAAGGAGACCTACGTGGCTCTGGGCAAGGTCCCCCTCATCAGCCCAGCCCACCTCACAGGTTTGTTGTGAGGGAGGGGGGAACTGCAACAGGGAAGCCCCCCAACCCGAATCAGGCAGGTCGCCCGCAGTGACGTCAGAGCCGCGACACGTAGCCACCGTGGGCGAGGGGCGTGCCTAGCTTACCCGTCGCCCGGCACTTCGCGCAGGCGCAGTCCGAGCGCTCGCAGCTGCTCGTTGAGGCCGCCGCCGTCGTGTTCGCCCTCGCCCTGGGCCCGGTTGCGCCTCTCGCGGGCCAGCGCTCTCCGGGCCGCCCGCTCGTCCCGCTTCCGCTCCACCTCCGCCTTCCCGGGACGCGACCGCGCCGCCTGCTTGCGGGACATCGCCGCCGCCGCTCCAGTCGGCGCGGCCCTCGCCACTGCGCCTGCGCTGCCTTGCGACGGACGCAGGAGCCTATAGAGGGGAGGTGCCAGAGCGGAGGGGATCAGGCGGTAAAAGCGGGCGCCCCCGTAGTGGAGGACTGGAATTACACCTAGTGGATGCTCTGGCTTTTCTTCTCATTTCTCTCCGCCCATTGCAGAAAAAGAGCATAGTGTTTTCGACTTTTTCTTCCTTTACTGTAAACAAAATCTTGAAGTGACTCAATTCTTATTAAACCGAAGAGAATTGACTGGTTTATGGTGTCTTGCAGCACCCCCTTCAATTGGGATCGTTCTGCACACTCAATTTTTTGCTCATCGCGCTGTTATTAGGGGTCTGTAAGTGGCTTACAGTAAAATTCATTTGGAACAAAAAATAAATAAAAATACCAGCTGGGCATGATCGACTCTGTCATCCATACAACAGATGAATAAAGGAATCCAAAGTGGAGGTGGATGATCCAACCTAGAAATAAGGAGAAATTTCCTGGCAATGAGAACAATCAATCTGTGGAACAGCTTTGCCTCCAGAAGTCCTGGGTGCTTCATCCCTGGAGGTCTTCAAGAACAGCCATTTATCCAGAATGGTAATAGGGTCTCCTGCTTGGGCAGGGGGTTGGACTAGAAGACCTCCAAGGTCCCTTCCAACTTTTGCGCAACGTGAACTGACTTGAAAGTGGATCAGCCCGGAATCTTGCTCAACCTCATCAAGTGGCCCAGGGGAAGGTGATGGTGTTTCCAAAGGGAAGGCATGTTCCCTTAATGTATCACCCTGGCCTCTGCCCGTTACTTGTGGCCTTGTTTCTTTATTAGTCCCCTGGTGCTTCCCAGAGGAGGGCAGCTGAATTAAAGCCACTGCAGCCATCAGGATGTCTCCTCGGGATGCATTTTCTGCCAATAAGCCTAACCCACGTCTGCTTATTGAGGGAGTCCTGGATACGTTGAATGCTCCAAACAGCCCGGGGGTCCCTCCCCTGCTTTTCCAAGACCCTCGTTTGGCCCATTTCCACAGGGGCTCCTTGTGAGGGTCTGCACCTCTCCGGTCCCCACTTGCAGGAATAGCTGGTTGGCAGGTGGGCCTCGAGAAGCCCCGGGCAGAGATCTGTCCCAAGGGCAGAAGCAGCTCCTCTTTCTAGAGACTTCCTGGCATTTTGTTGGTTATCAGGCGTTGGCTTTCGGCCATCGCTACCCCAGGGAAAGGACAGAGGGGGTTAATCAGTAACTGTGCAGCTGGTTAAGGGTGATCATTTGTTGACTCAAGCACGTTTATGCCACTTTTACAGTTATGATGTTTGGCTTAAAGATCTTTTCTCAGAATGGATACACCCTTCATCTAACCTTTCCCGAAACTAGAAAGACCAGAGACCATAGTTTAATTACTATATCTAAATTGAACTTGACAAATGTATTAATTTTTTTAGCAAATGAAATATGTCCAGGTTGGCCTAACAATACCAGAGTTGGAAGGGACCTTGAAGGTCTTCTAGTCCAACCCTCCACTCAAGCGGGGGACCCTAGACCAGTTCATGGTCCAGGTAGATCCATCTGCCTGGCAGGAAGGCTTCTCGAGTGAAAGGGATCAAAGTCTAGTTTTTCACACCCTCTGCGGAAGCACCGAGGCAGAACCTTCTCTTCCTGCTGACCTAAAGACACACTTTAACGTCAAGCGTTTTCCTGAGAATTCTTGTGTTTTGGAAAGGCCCTTGAGGCGTGTTGACCAGGGTCTCAAGGGAGCGAGCACACCCATTTTCAGATGGCGAACAAACCGTCTCACGCTTGAGTTGGCGAAGTCTACTTGGCTGCTTCAACTTGTCCTCTGGTGACCTGCAGCTCAGACATCCTTCTGCTGGTCTAGGGCAGCGTCCCAAGCCTGTCAACCTGATCTCCTAGCAATGCAGGAGGGCCTCTGGCCAGAGAGACGATCGCCACCAAATATGGCCGTAATACACTCGGGCCCCGGCTGAGTCATATTCCTTTTCTTAACTGAAAGCAGCTCAGTAAAAGATCTCGAAGGGGTCTGAGAGACAAGCTTTCCGATTCAAGACACCGCTGTTCAAAACTTCAAAGCCGCCTGCTGAGAAATTGGGACTTCTGAAGTTTCGGTCTCAATTTTTTCTGGAGATGACCATCTTGAAGAAATCAGATTATTCCATCTCCTTTCTTTCTTTCTACTTACATGAAAAACGAATCATCTGTCAATCAGAGGATAGTCACATGGGGGGTTCTAGGCTATTGACTCAATGCTTTCATGTAGAAATCCTGGAAAAGTTCAGTAAACTCCCTCTTGAAGAGCATTAACTTTTGTTGTGCAATAAAAAACACAACACAAAATCCCGTCTCTCGCCTGCTTGAGATTCCCAGACTCACAAAATTGACCTCCCGCAAGGCTGTCTGTCCACGGATGACCATCTGTTATTATTCTTTCCAGGTTTCTCCCATGATCTTCCCGTAAAGAAAACATCAAAGCATTCCAGCTATTTCCAAGGCTGCTATAAGCAGAAAAAGTATGCCAGGCTCTCCTGTCACCTGCTTATGTACCAAATGTTGTTTTCTTCTAGGAAAAGGGAAGGAAAAAAAACTTTTTGCCAGCCTGCTTGCTAGACACCGATTTCTCTGGCCACACCATTTCCTCATTTCTCTACAGGGAGGACGTTCCCGTTTCCATTCAACTCAACTTCTTAGTCCTCAAAGCTTTTCTGAAACTCCAAGTATAATCTGCAAACGCAGGCAAGCCTGCTCTGGGAAGATAGTCTAAATGCTTCCATCGGAGCAACGCTTTTATCTCAAGCACCAGATCCAAGCTACAAATGAAACCTTCACACCTAAAGCCTTTGAATTTATCTAAACATGGCAGCTTGCTCTGATGAACTGGAGAATTCTTACTTCTAGCCCTCAACCGCAATCCTAAAGCCACCTGTGGGAAGCACAACCTTCCTAAGCCGAGTGTTAAACTCCATGTGAAATTCAACAAAGCTTGCCAGCGAGCGCAAATGCTACATACCTAGCTGTGTTTCTTAAGAGGCGGGTGTGTCATTTCCATCTCCCGGCATTATTCCTGACCGATGGCCAAAAATGCAAATACTGTTTTCTGCCATTCTGAGCGGTCAAATACTCGAAACCCCCAGTTTGAGGCCTAAAATATACCAAATGGCAAAACACAACTGAACGCGCCTAAATTTGAGAAGAACACCCGGAAGCATGGGACCTGCAGACAGTTGAGAAGGGTCGACGAAAGACTTCTGCAAACTCCCTCTGCCGTTTGCTCTTTCCTGGAGACACTGGGCTCGCTTTCACGCCCCCTCAAACAGCTTCTCCCTGGGAAGGTCATCTCCTCACCCCAAAATTCATGTCCTAACCTGTCGCACAAAAAGAAGTTTGATCCAGGGATTTCCCAGGATTCCCGTTATCCATTCTTTCACAATCAGGTTAATTTCAGCACTGCCCAGACTGGACCCGACTGGCCAGCGTGGAATCAGAATCACAGCCAGACCACACTGAGCAATTCTTAAGACCTTTATTTAAGAGATGCTTGCAGTTTGACGTGAAAAAATCAGGTGTATTCATACAAATTAAAAATGAGGTTCTTAAAAATCCGAACTTGACCAGATATATATGAAACAATTTAAAAACCTTTAAAGGTGTATTGAGAAAAAACAGGCCTTTTAAAAAACATGTTTGTCGCTCCCAAAAGGAGACGACAGCTTTATAGGTAAAAATAATAGAAATCCCGTGCTGCATAGATAATGCAGAGAGTTCGAGGAGTTATCTGGTCAACAGCAAAAAGCAAGCACTTAAGGTCTTCCGTTCCAATTCTTCCGTTCAGATTTCTTATTGCTGGAATTTCAGATTCTGTTTTATTTCAGACTCTCTCTCTTCTTTGATGACTAAACTGGAAATAAAAAGAAAGCCACAAGTGATAGGACCTTGTTGCGTGTGTCCCCCCGTCCCCCCCAACGCACCCTGCCAAAATCCACAGTGGGTCCCGGCATAAGGTTGCCACCATCCCTTGCCCATAGGAAGCAATTAAACCCAGAGAGTTGGCAAATTCAGATCACATCCTAAGCAGGCAGACAAAACAGGCAATTGTGCACTCCTGTTTTCTTCTCTTCAGGTGAGTCCTGAAGCCTCCTCCTCTTTGAGAACTGGGCCAAAGAGCCACTTCCAAGCTCACCGCAGCAGAAAATCGGCCGCAGGACTCGCAGGGGAAACGGGCCCTCCCAGCAGGAAGTAAGGGGCTACGGATCCATAACGCAGGCACTTCTAAGCAAGCGCCGCTATGTGGGGATGGGTGTCTGATGCCCCAAAAATGTCTATTCTGCATTAACTGGGTTGATGGCCAAGCTCTCGACTGCCAAGCGAGACTCTGGCTCTCGTCTCCCTCAGCCACTCACCCGGATGATGGTAGAGATGGTAAGCCGGCGTTTACTCAGCCCCGCCCTGCTCGGCCTCGGGAGCGGACGTGTTCTCAGCTGATGGTTCGGCTGCCTTGGTCTCTTTGCCATCTTGTGGTTTAGGGTTCTCTGGGCGTCTGCGTCGGTAGTTGAAGTTGCGACGGTACCGACGCTGAGGTGGCTGCTGACCCTGGACCTCATCTGCTTGGTTCTCCTTGTCTTCTTCGTTGCCTTCCTCCCGGGGCTGTCGCTGGCGAGGAGGACCCCTGAAAAACCCGGTCAGGCTTGAGACATTTCACCCGGGCTTTTACGGCTGGGCCCCCTCTGGATGCTGCAGGGCCGGCGGCACGGCCTGCAGGGACTCACCTGCGATAGCGCGGTCTGTAACCCCGATACAGGTTCTGCCTGACAGGCCTGCCTTGTTCCCCTGCGCCCTGGTTGTCGGCGCCCTGCGGGACGGAGGAGGGACGCGCTGAAGTCGGCCCGCAAAAGCCAACTTCTACGGACACGTACGCAGGCGCTCAGAGCTGTAGTCTGGCCACCCTGCGTTAACTGAGGTCTCCCATTAAAAAAGAACCCCGCTGCTTTTAAAAAAAGTTCAAAAGCTGCTTTCGTTCCGAGCCAGCTGGGAGGCCTGTTCCCAGCAGCCCCCGCAGGTTCACAAGCGCCGGCCGAGGTCATGCAACCCTGCGTCCGATTTCCACACACACACCCCGGGAACAATCCTCCTTCCGCAGCCCCCCAAACAACAAAGAGAAGAAAGAGTCGGCGATCAGAATAACCGGCAAGCATTACCTCCACTAAGTCTCCTTGCACAGGGGCGTTGGAGTACTGTGGCCGCCGGCCGTAGGGCCGACGCATGTAGTAAGGGGGGTACCGCCTCCTGCGGTAGGGACGGCGCTGTTGGGACTGCCCTTCCGGCAAGTTCTCTGACCCCTCATTCTTTTCCCCGCTCTCGCTGTTTTGGTAATTTTGTGGGTAGTTGCGCGGAGGGCCTCTGCGCCGAGGGTATCGTCTGTACTGGTTACGGTCTGCTGCGTATTTGCTGCCTTGCACGGGAACACCGCCAGGACCTGTAACATTGGCTGCCTCTGCTCCCTAAAAGAGAAAGTCCCCCCCCCCAGTCACGGTCAGTAAGCGTCGGCCCCCTCCCTTGGGGAAAGGGGCTGCCCCCCAGGAAGGCTCCTCACCCACCTTTTCGCCTTCGACCACATCGAACTCCACAGTTTCTCCGTCTCCTACACTGCGAAGGTATTTCCTGGGGTTATTCTTCTTGATAGCAGTCTGAGGAGGAGGGAACGAGAGCGAGGAAGGTGTTAGAACGTGGTGGAAATCTACGTTTGAGCAGAAGGTGGAGACCAACGTCTCATCGGGAGTTGACCAAAAAGCCAACAAGAAATCGTGTGATATAGAAAATGCCAGAAGATGCGGAATAACAGAGTTGGAAGGGGCCTTGGAGGCCTCCTTCTCCAACCCTGCGTTAGGGGGTCCGAGGCCGTCTCCGTCAACCTTTTTTTTCTGTCATACACAACGGAATGCCATTAATTCATTCCTAACTGATGCCTCCAGCAAAACACGACGGAAAGTCCGTTCCCAGGGACAGAAGCACAGAGGGTGGGAAGGACAGGACGAGGACCAACAAGCTCACACGTTCACTTAACAGAGCCTGTGGCAGACAAATAATCCTAAAGAAAGGTTTAAGAAATAAGTAACTAGAAAGAAATCTGCACTCCTGGGGACATGCACGGAATTATAGCTCGGAATTATAGCTCGGCTATCATGCATAATAACTGAGATCTCCCATTAAAAAAAAACACCATTCAAAAAACTCAAAAGGTTTCTTTTGTACTGAGCCAGCACAGGCTTTTTCCCTCCAATACACTTCTCTCTGTTTCGGTAAGGCAGAAAATGATACCGCTTCCTCAAAAGCTAGCAAATCCAGCTGCATAAACAAACCCTCTCACCTGGTGGACAAACACATCTTCCTTGGTGTCATTCCTGCAAAAGAAGGAGGATCCATTTCAGAAAACATTTGACACAAAAGAACCAGCATTCCCTGGCAAGGAGTGGTACCACATTTGGATGGAGGCCAATACCAGGCTGGGCCCCGCCAAGGAGAGAGAGGGGGGAGGGGAGGGGGAGGGAGGGGGAGAGAGAGATCGTCCCCAGACTACGCCTTCTGCTTTCTTGAGCTAAAAATACAGGAGACGATTAACTTCACGTTTCAGATTTCTTCTGTGCAAACTCCGGCAATCCCGACTGCAATTAACGAACAGGCAAACGAACAGCCAAACCCAAGCGTATTGTTGGTTACGTGACAGCTCTCTTCTGCAGAGGCATTTTCATGGATTTTTGATGCTTTGCAAAACTCGCAGGAATGTGAAGGCCACACAACAGGAAAACAGATGTGCGTTTGAGCTAGGGCGTGCATGTGTGTGGACCAGCTTCTAACACAATTTCTACTTTCAGGCTGTTTACATAGGACAGAATAAAAGCAGTGGGGACTCCTCTGCCTGAAAGGACCCAAAGTCTTCAAGAGCCCAGCCCGGATGAATCATACCGCTTGGCATAAGAGCGAGGTCGACAGCTGCAATCGGGAAACGTCAACCTTTCCAGAAAAACATTTTGCCAGATGGTGCACCTCCACGTGAGAACTGCCACAGTTGGGACGTGTAATTTAAACCTCCTGCCCAGGGAGAATGATTTGCACAGGGAAGGGCAGGTCACAGGTGGTCCAGCCGTGCAAAGGCGAGCACCTTAAAATAGGTAGCAGTTTTGAGAGGACTATAAAAATAAGGGACACGCCGAGAACTTGACTGAATGTTAAAAAGTTGCATTTCAGAACATTCATTGGGCATTATTTGTAGAGGGCTGGTAAAGCATGACTCGGAATCCAAAGAATGCATGATTAACTGGATGCTGAACTTGAATGCAGTAGTCAGAAAGGGCATATTTCAACAGAAGTTTGAATAAAGTTCCCGGAACCAGCTTTATGTGTGCGACAACTGTTGCAAGCCTCTCTCTGCTTATTGGAAGGGTCATCTGCTCCCTTCCACGCAAGAAAGACTCGCCGTTTGCAACCCTAAGAACTGGGATGCACACTTGTTGTGAGCTTCTAGACCGGACCAGCTGCCATCCAGGTGCCCCCATCCCCGATAGGCCCTCTGGTCAGGGAGGGTGGGAACTGACAGCCGAACACATCTGGTGGGAGGATCATGTGGGCGATGGTGCGCTAACTCAATAGAAGATAGCTATACACTGAAAGTAGAGTAACTCTGACTTTACTCCCAAGCAGTTGTAAGAAGACACACAGAGCGCCAGCTCTGGTCACCTCACCTGTTGATGAAGCCATAGCCATTCCTTACGTTGAACCATTTCACTGTCCCCAAAACCTTCGTTGCTGCAAAAGAGAAAAGGTGCAAGAAAAGGTGTAAGAACCAGCCCAGCTCAAGACCTCCATCCTTCTTGATTTGGACTTTCCACCTAAAAGCCCCACTCTATAATATGCATTTATCTTTCAGCTGCAGCACCAGAGCTTTCCCTATCCTAGATTCAAAGGTGTGTTTTCCTCCTGGCAGCGAGAGGAATTTCATTTCAAAGCCCCAGGCAAAGAACTCTCCTGATCTGCAATGAGAACCAGCAGGCCTGAAAGGTTCCCAATACAGAGGCAACAATGAAGAATCACCTCCAATGTCCCAAAGATGCTTCCCCATCCCCACCCCAAAGGCAGCTGGACTTCCTTGACGCTTTCTTTCAAACTGTTTCGCTCCTCATCCAAGAAGTTTCTTCAGAACGTTCTCAAAGAAAACATCAAGAAAGTCCAGCTGACTTTGGGGGGGGGGGGGAAGAGAGGGGGGAAAGAAGCACCTTTGGGACAACCAGCACCTGAATGATTGAGAAGCTCCATAGGCGTTTATCCCTTCTGATGTGCTGGGATTTTGCTCCTGGCCAAAACTGCAGAGAAAGAAGCAGCCCCACTGACGATACTCTATGAAGTGAAATATATTAATGGTACATTAGCTGTATATCCTCTATCATTCTCCTCATCTTTCCTACTACCTTCTCCTGTTGGTATCTTACATTACTTTGTTGCTTGAATGTACAGTCCTTGACTTATGACCACAATCAAACCAAATATTTCTGTTATGTGAGACGTGTGTTGAGCCTTGCCCCATTTTACGATCTTTTCTTGCCACAGTTAAGTGAATTACTGCAGTTGCAAGTTAGTAACAGGGTTGTGAAAAGTGAATCCGGTTCCCCCATCGATTGACCAAAGGTTGCAAAAGGGGATCACGTGACTTTGGGACACAGCAACCGCCATAAATATGAACCAGTTGCCCAGCTTCGTGAATTTGAGGCAACCATGGGGATGCTGCAATGGTCCTGTGAAAAAGTCACTTTTTTCAGTGCCATTGTAGCTTGAAATGGTCATTAAATGAACTGTTGTTTAAGTCAAGGACTCCCTGTATTGAAAACAATATATATTAAGGGCACATTAACTATGTATTGAATTTTAATGCCTTCTTGCACTACAGGGGGCAACCCTGGCACCTTTGCAAAAGTCTGGGCCTGGAGGGAAGGATTCCTGGGGGCCAAATGGGGGCTCAGCCCCTGCCAGGCGGGCTCTGCCAAGGCAAGCAGGGGAAGCCAAGCCAGGACTGGGGGGGGGGGTGTCTGCCCCCTCCCCCTCCCGTCCCTGGCAGCCATCTGCTCCGCACAGCCAGCAGCTGACGCCTTCTTCCTTTGCCAGCAGCGCCAGCCCCCCAACGCCCCTTCCCCAGCAGGCCAGCCAAGGGGGGGCATTTCAAAGCCGCCCCTCTCCACAGGCAGGCCCCCAGCGCGCATGTCAGTAAGCAGACAAAGGAAGGAGGTGGGCCCCGGCGCCTCTGCGCCTGGGGAGCAGACAGCAGGGCCGGGAGGGGCTTCTGTGCTGGCCCCCCGCCCGGCTGACGACCCGCACCCCGAACTGACCACCTTGAGCCGGGCCATGCTCCGCGCACGCGCAGAGAGGCGCGAGGGCCAAAAAAAAAAAGGGTTCCGCGCGCGGCGGACATCTTGGGCCTCCTCGGCCCCGCCCCCTCCCACGCGCTCCTTTTTCCTCACCCCCTCCCACCACACGAGGCGCAGGCGCGCTGAAGAGCACGAACCGCCTGAAAACGGCCGCGGCGCGCGCCTAAAGCGGGGTGGGTGAGGAATGGGAATGGAGGGGAGAAGCGGGTGAGCCAATCGGGGAACCGAGGGCGGGCGAGCGCGGCCAATCAGCGGGCGGGACGGCGGGACGTGCGCGAGGGAGAAGGGAGGGAGAGAAGGAAAAACTGAGGGAAGATGGCACGCGCCGTCCGAGGGCCGGCCCG
>JANHFL010002990.1:791609-831163 GCA_032468155.1 Oxyrhabdium leporinum | reverse complement strand
AGGAAGGAAGGAAGGAAGGAAGGAAGGAAGGAAGGAAGGAAGGAAGGAAGGAAGGAAGGAAGGAAGGAAGGAGAAGCAAGGTGAATGGCTACAGCAGCAATGGAGGTAGCACTGGAAGACCTGCAGGGGCTAATTGGGGATATATCTTCCTGGGAAGATCTAAGCGGTTACTAAGCATCAAAACTAATGAAATATAATTCATTTTATTTGAAACAAAGATAGTTCATACAAAGTGATAGTTATAATTTGGTATTTTTTTTCATATTCTGCAATGCTGCTCCACCTTTGTGGCAAAATTATTATTAAAATGCATATTATACAAATGTATATTGGATTTTTTTTCTTTTTAAAAAAACACACTCCAGATTAATATAATAATAGGAAGGAAGACATTTGGGAAGGAACAACGCAAAATGTGTAAGGATCGGGGCTATCTAATAAGGCTATCCTTAAAATGCTCCAGTAAAATACATCACTTTTATGTGAATATAGAACCTGTTTCAGAAATTCAGGGCCACAAAACTGGATATAATGTCATTAGAAAAATAGAGGATGTCTATCAGGCTCTATATTAAGTCAAAACATATTAATAAATTTAGATGCTGATAAAAGTATGAAAGGAAAGTGATTATTTTCAAAGTTGTATTTGTGAGGTTTCATGTACTATGGATACTGTTAGCAATACAATTATATAGATGGAAATAATCTGACCCTCCCTCCAGCAGATGCTGAAGCCTTAATTTTTTTCCCCATTTGTCTCCTGACAATTCATTATATACATACACACAAATCAGTTTTCCAGAGGCAAAAAATGAGAGGCACCATTTTACCTCTCTGCAGGCCATTGAGGAGTTGTTCTTGAGGACTTCCTTGGTTAGGAAGATACAATAGGTTGGGCCTGGTTAGTACTTTTACTGGAGACTGTTATAATTATTGATTAGTCTATGAGTTGAAAAACATTGTCTAGAAGAAAGCAATGACAAATAACTTTCAAGGTTTTCCTGAAAAGCTGTATGAATGTATCTATAGATAGTCCTCAACTTATAATGATAATGGAGCTGTCCATCACAGTTGTAAGTCAGGATGATCTTAAAGTGAGTCATCACATGACTGGCCTGATTTTACAGGGTTTTTTTGTGGTAGTTGTTAAACAAATTACAACGGTCATTAAGTGAATATGTAATGATTAAGCAAACACCACAGTTGTTAAGTAAACCCATTGTTTGTTATTCACATTTTTGCTAAATGCCAGAAGCAAAATACAATCATGTGACTGCAGGACATTGCAAACAGCCATGTCCTGGCTCCTGAGCACCTAAAGTGCGGTCACCTGACTGGGTGTGTATGTGTGTAGAGCTGTCAGAACTTGAGAACAGTCATAAGTAATTTGTTGGGTATCCGTAGTAATTTATGACTAGTCATAAGTCAAGGACCATTTGCTTTTAATCACACATTGTCTTGAAACATCTTTACTGCTGAGAAACAAATTGTTCTGGACACAGAAGGATGTCCTCCTAACTGAAGTTATTTGTCTCTTTCAACATGGTGACCAGGCTTGGGCTACAAAACTCTAGAACAGGGGTCCCCAACTTTTCTGGCTCGATGGACTGGAAACAGTGGTGGTAGCGGGAGGTGGGAGATGGGATGAGTTTGCACACGCACACTGCTTGTGCAAATGGAGCTTCATATGCTTGCCTTCTGTTTGTGTGGCCCAGTTCCCAACAAGCCACGGATCACTACAGGGCTGTGGACTGGCGGTTGGGGACCCCTGCTTTAGAGCAATTCTAGAGGTCAGCAAAAATATATTTTTTAAAAATTGCTGCCATCAATCCAAATCCTAAAGGTCTACTTATTATAACTTATAATGAAACTACTGTATTTCTTCCTTTCCCTTCATTTTTTTTGCTTATGTTCAGCTGTCAAACACACGTAGCTCTTGAACTTAAGTTCTAATTAGTCAACTTTGTTTCTGTGTAGATCTCAACATAAGGAGTGATTGCTTGTCCTTTCTCTCTCAAAGTCCCATTTATGTCACTGAAGAATCATCCACCATAGAAGCACTGTGGGCGTTTGCAAGAGAAAGACCTTGTACTACAGAAATACTTCCATTTAAACTTTTAGAAAGTTCAGTGTTTGTCGATGATCATACTGTATCAATCTGGGTATCTTGCAGAGATGTGGATCAATTTCTCAGAATCACCTAAAAAACCAGCCATTGCTGAGAATCCTTAGAGTTGAAGTCCACACATCTGGAAATTGTTTCCCCAGTCTGGGAAATACTGAGTGGAGAATGGCTCTTCAGTGACATCATTGGCACAAGCTTGAAAGGGGAGGGGCTCCTTATCATTCTTGAGTTTGACATGCAAACATATCTCTGAAATAGCCTCTTCTCTTCTTGAGTTCTGGGTTCCTTAGACACTTCTCCCAGCTACCTCTGGCAGTGGGAAACCTTGCAGATGGAGGCTTTTATTTCACAAACACATTTATCTATCTTGGAACTACTCCAAGTTATTTAAAAGAGTCTATATCTTTCTTTGTCTTTCCTTTTCTTCCGCAGGATTATCATTTGAAGAAATGAAGAAAAAACAAGAATAAGGAAATATGTACTGATCTGGACCATGCCTTCTTTACTATGACTGCATGATGAGTGATTAAAACTCATAAAATTTTATTAACCGCCATATAGAGCAGAAATACCCCTCCCAGGTGGAAGAAGGGAAGGACAGGGCAATAAGTCATACAGAAGGGTAAAGGTTACTCTTCTCAAGATATCTTTGTGTTACAGGAGCATTGATTTCTTTATTTCTTCTGGCCTTTAGAATCTCCTTTCATGTATATGCTACGCACCGCTGTAAAATTATAATGACAAACACAGATATTGTTCATAACTTGGAAAGGAATTTATAGCCTGTTTCATCAATTCCTACGCAGGTAAAAGACAATTCATGTGCAGTTAACAGGCCTTGAAACAAGTGATTTACTTTTTCCAGGTATTTACAATCGAAACTAGCTGGCTATTGTATGTATGACATATGCAACAGTGTTTGCAATCACATTAACAAAGCCTCACAAGACATATTTATGTAACAATCATTGAAAAAATTGAAGCTGTGCAGGAAAGGGAACCTGAAGTTTCTATTTACTACTCAATTAAGTGTTTGATGAAATAACCCTCTGAAGAGAAAATTTAAGTAGGCAGAAAATTAAGCTTTTCTTGGCCCGTCTGATCTGGAGGGGGGGGGATGTTTTATCCTCAAATGGTCGTTCAAGCAGTGATTTCTTCCATTACCATTTCCTGATTGCCTGAGTATTTGCATATTCTTCCCTCTTGAGATGTATTTTCCAGTATTATGCTAACCAGTCAAGATTTGCAGTCTGACCTAAGGAAAAAGAGAACTTGCACTGAATCTATTTAAGATGGGAAATGAAGCCAAAAGAGGTAAAAGAGAACAGAAAAAAAGAGACCTGATGGCTGAAGTAATTATGTCTGTAGCTAAGACTGTACAACTGACCATAAACTTTACCTTTTTCTCATCGCTTATACTAACTTTGTAAATGGTGCTCCAAGGACATTCATATTGAACTTATTCCTGGTTTCTCTAACCCTCTAGGGTAATTCTAATGTATATCCCCACATTCCCCCCTTCCCCCAAAACGACATATAAGGCAGAGTTGTGGCATCAGAACAAGCAATGAAGATATATCCAGCTTTCAACAGATCCCCTTATCTTCAACAGGACAAAATGAAATCTTAGCATTGTGTCTGTCTATATCGGTCTGAGATATTACTTATTACTTTTTTTTCCAAAACTGCCAGGGTTTTTTTTCCCAGATCAGATCTGAAAGAAAGGATTAATATTGAAATGCAACAATGTGGCACTAACATCATCATAATGTGAGAAAAGCAATTCCAGACAGGAAAGAAAAAGTTGTTGTGGAAGGAATTAGTGACTTCCCCCTCAAGGGTTTTGTTTGAAGACAGCACACGCACAAGGAAGGATATCAGCATACTTTCTCTTTTATCAGCAAAAGAAAAACACCATCTGGGTTCTGTTTTCTCACATTACTCACTGCTTACCATGATTCTGTGACTAGTCATGAATCTCATGAATAAAGAGTTAAAAACCGGAAGAAATATCAAGCAGCCTCTCGTCCCTTTCCCTCCTCTGCCCCTTCCTTTGCCGGCTTTGGAAGAAGTGATGGATACTCATTAAACTCATCTCCCTGTTTATGGACATATCAATAAATTATTTGTTAGTGGAAGTGTTATATTACCTGATCTCTTATATATACCCTTTGCTAATAAAAACATTGTCCTCATTTTTGGTGGTTGTTTTTTTTTTGCATAGTATTATTTGTTTTAAGGTAACCATGTTGGAGAAACTAGTAAAGAACAGAGAGTCTTTTACTCTTTTCTGTGGGATTGTTTTGCTTTGTTTTGAGTGGACGAATGATTAGATTCAGCAAATCAGTTTCATTCAATTATTTAAGTAACCTGATTTACTTTGGATGCCTAAATCAAATTGATGAATCAATATGAAGTCTTTTCATTTCCAATTGTATTCAGAGAGTCAATCAGTCTGTCTGTGAACTGACTCTGACTCTGGAAGCTTTGTACAGACCTAGTTGAAATACATCCTGTAATTACTGTTCTGTATGTGAATAACAGCCAACGATAGTAATTTGGCAATTTCTACTGTGTAAATGCTGTTTATTTTACTACGAATGTTGTAGCGATGGACAACGTACCTCACAAACATACTTTCAGTATCTTAAGATTCATATATTTTAGGACCATAACTGCCAAAAGGCACTTAAAACATTATTCACTCACCTGAACCTTAATCTGAGCCATTTGATAATCCAAATATTCTACTGCAAGAAATAGGTTGATTGTATTGTTACATTTTTAACCTGTTTCCCACTGTGTGACGTAAAAGTTCTATTAAAATAACAGAATCTAAACCCCAATAAAAATGAAGGTGGAAAAGTATGGGAGAACATACACAAAGAAAAAAGTTTCTTCTCAAAATGAATCGTACATTTTAACACAAAGGCCATGTTATGTTAATCAGAGTTAAGATAGATATTTTAAATTGAACATTCAACCTCCACAGGAAGGAACTCTTATTTAAACAAACTGAATATTAATGCATTAGATTGCAGTCATTGTCAAATATTTTATGAGCATTACTAAATTATTCAGTATCAACTACTGAATTATTACCTAATTGCAAAGTATTTGATCCGAATGTCTGTTGAAGTAAGTGCTTTTAATAAATGTGGAAGTTCAAACGGCTACGGTATCTCACTTCATGTGCTTTTTAATGGCTGCTCTTTAATTCTGGAGGTTAAGTGGTCACCAAGATTTTACTTCCTTGAAATGATGTGCAAAATATTTCAAACTTGAAACAATTCAGGCTAAGACTGTCTGTGAGCTTGGAAACCCAAAACAGAACTTGGCCATTTTGAGAGGTATCATTTTGAGTGTTCTAACTGGTCCAGATGCTGTAGTTAATTAGTTTTCTAGCTTGTGACTAGATTGAATAAATTTGGGTGCATCGCTTCATTGGCAATTCTTGTGAAAATGGACTCAAAGCTTTACAAGGCTTTGGAAATAGAACTGTATCCAGATTCTGAGCACAAATTAGGTCATTTTGACTCCCGCCAATAAGAATGGAGAATCTCTTATCAGGAAAGCCTCCCTCCCTGAATTCTCAAGATAGAAAAGAAGTTATTTCTCTTTGTCCTGTAATGTGTTGGATAATCTCTCCCAAAATCCTATTAACAAATGGAAAAATATCTTTGGTTTTGGTTCAGAAGTGAGAAAGGTCCCTTCTAATATATTCTAAACTATTGGTTAACTGATTTCCTTTTTTACTACAGATTGTTGGTCAGCAACAATTGCCTTTCTCACAGTTTGAACTTCTAATATTCTAAATTTATTCCAACAGGGCATAGAACACTTAAGCCATTTTGAATTTTCTCTCATGAGATCTCAGGCAACACAAAATGTTTTACTTGAAATACTTGAAGCAGGACTCTTTGTTCCAGGCTCAAATTAAAACACATGTTCCATTTTACCCCCTGTTCCCCAGGGAATTAAATTATTGGTGTTATCATCTGGTCATTCTTAAATTCTTGACATTTCTTTGAAGGGAGGAATTTCCATGGAATAAAACAAATCATGGGAAACATAGCAAATTAAATTAAACAAAAATATGGTTTATTTTACACAAATGAAGAGTCAAAGTGATAAAACTGAGGAGGGAAAAATGCAGAAAGGAAAGAAAGACACTAATAAAGCAAATGAAGGAAAAATGGATTCATTCTCACAATCATAATAGCTCACTGCATTCATAAAACATGTTACCCTCCAGCCAAAATTGCACTATGTAAATTATCTTCCTTCTTTCAATGCAAGGTTTGTATTTATATAATGCATAAGAATGCATAAGAAAAGGAATAGTTTTCATAAATAGCTTTAAAAGGTTATTTTCCTCTTGATGGTTCAAAACTATAAAGGAAGCAAAATAAAAATATAGAAATTATGAGTTTAATTTGTATAGTTCTGTTTTCATTTTTGTATTCTGATCTTTACATTTAAAGCTGAATGATTTTAATAAGGTTACAATTGAAAAAAAATTGAGGCCAACAAATCCCTCATTCATGGCAGACCTGCACAACATGTTACCACCAAACCTAGCTGGCTTGTTGCCAGATAACTGTTCCTGTCTCTTACACAGAACTTTATAAAAAACCAGTTACCCTAGCATGCATGGCTAACTGGCAATTTAGATTAATAGATCACCATCTATCACCAAGCCTTATATAGATCAATGTATTTTTGCCTGCACAAAATCAATGGAAACTGGATTTTTTTTTTTGTATTTGCAGTACATGATACAGTGACTATAAAACAAAAAATATTTCATGTGTTTCATCCGCAAATCAGATTTGCCAATATACTCTGCAGCATTGCAAATTATTGGAACAATTATTCCATCTATTTTTTTAAAAAAAAATGTGCTTTATTTTTAATCAAAGAAGTTTGTAAGAATGTATTTTAATGCATCATACAAATGCTTAGTTTATCAAATTATAGTAAGCCCTTGCTTACATCCTGTGAGTTGAAAATGTTCCAGGGATGCAAGCAAACCCTGCATTAATTCATATAATATTCCAAGCAGCCCTGGCAATCCTTTACATTTCTATATGTAAAAATACAAATTTTGTGGAAAGTGCCAGTTATTTGGAGGGAAGGGAAATCTTTAGAAATTATCAAATATTGGTTGGAAGTCATATACCGTAGATAAAATGCCAATTATAATTCAATTACATGATGGTTAAAATCATATTAAAATTATGTAAAAATCACAATTCAGGGTTGTTGTTGTTTTTTTAAAAAAAGAACTATTGATCAAAAATATACAGTAGTTAGTTAGTTTTTTTAGTAACCGAACATTCAGCTTTGTCATCTCATTTGAGAAAAAGTCAAGGTAGTGCAAAAGAGCATTTTAATATATATATACTTAAAAACAAACTAATCTGTGACCCAGCTAGGTTCTTATTATGCCCATGTAAAGGATATAACAAAAGGCTATTCTAAAAAAACTAGTAGGAAATTAGACCAGCATGCAGGTATTCTCTAAGCATTACTTGACATCACATAATAAGGCAACGCCACGTAATATCCAATGCTCAGGTGGTTGGGTAGTCCGTAGGTCCACTGCAGCAATGTAATTCAGATCTGTCCGAAGTGGTTTTTTGTAGATTGGACATGAGTACAGGCGCGGATCTTTTGAGGCTAAGAAGAGGCAAACAAGAAAAGTTTATTTTTATAAGGTTATGAAGCAACTCAAATAAAATTTCAATCAATATAGCTTAGGTCAAAATGTTAAACAAGAATTTAAAGACCCATGGTGGTGCAGTGATTGTAGTAGTGCAGGCTAATTCTGCTGACTGCCAACTGCCAGCAGTGTTCAGCAAGCAGTTCGATTCTCACGGGCTCAAAGTTTACTTTGCCGTCCATCCTTCTGAGGTCAATAAAATGAGGATTCAGATTGTTGGGGGCAAGATGCTGACTCTGTAAACCGCTTAGAGAAAGCTGCAAAACACTTGAAGCAGTATATAAGTCTAAGTGCTATTGCTAAGTTATCAAATCTTAGTTCGGCCAAGGATAAGTAGTGAAAACCACTTATAAAAAGACATTTAGGAAGATAAAAGGAACTAAGGGAATTTCTGATAAATTGGCAATACAGAATAAGGGGGGGAAAAGAACTATCTGAAAGACCTGAAATGGAACATTATATATGAGGAATCTTAATAGGTATTTTTACTGTGCCAAATTTATGACATGCAGCATCTTTGCATGCTACAAGCAAGTGAAAGGGCATAGCAATGGCAGAAATGCTTTCCAATGTGCTGATTTCCTTAGTGGATAAGCAATAAAATATACATAAAAGTATTTTTTTAAAGTATTGCCTAACTAGATTTTAATCAAAAGGTTTCTACATTTGAGTGAATAAAAACCGTTTAAACCTCTATGTCACTCCCTCCACCACTTCAACAGTTTCACTTCACAGGGAAGACAATAACCTTAACACTCCAGGGAGACAGACAGAAAAGCAGATGCTCCTCCAGGAAATTGTACATCAAAGCAGATGGGAGTTTAAAAATTAAAAGCAGCATGTTGAATTGGGTCCAGCATGTAACGCACAGGCATAATATGTTCTTCAAGTAGCTCAACTCTAGTCAGCCTTTCAGGATAATTAAAATTTCTAGGCCATTTTAAAAAAGAAACATTTATACTGCAATACAGTAATTCAGTTGGGAGAGAACCACAATGTGGATAATTATTGCCAGGATATCTTTGTCCAGGAAAGTTAATTATCAGTGTATCAGACCAAGGGCCCATCCATACTGCAGAGGTAATATGCTTTCAGTGATGGGAGAAAAGGGTTCCAACAGGAGAAAAAAATGCTATTTTCCAACCTATCTTTTATCACACCTCTGCGAGGCCAATAATGTTGCTGCCCTCAAAGAAAATAATATGGATTACTTTCAGGACAGGAATTGCTTTTATTCTTCCAAGCCAGATAACTGACCTCCAGTGATTCCTCCTCAACACACTGGATTGTCAAGGCACCTGGTCTTGTGTCACAATAGCTGGGAAAACACTACTTTCTGCCAGAACTCAATGAACTGATCTAAGAGATAGAAGCCACCTTGTTCATCATTAAGTAATTGACATGTTGTGTCTATGGAGATTCTCAATTGTTCAGGTCACGGTTGTCGCAAAGGTGCTTTTACAAAAGGCAACTGAACTTTCTTGGTATTTTCCTTGTTCACTTCTCATTCAAGAAACATCTTCAATTCAGAAGTTTCCTTTTGGAAAAGCAGCTCTGGGACAATTGACATACTGTGTCTATCCAGCTGGGTGAATGAGCTCTAAGTTGATAACAAATGTTGGAATCAGTAAGCTCACTTGGGCCTGTAGTGGCAATGATGGGATACAAACCATCCAATGTCATTTGGAACAAAGCCAGTTTCCTGAAACAGGAATGGACCCCATTCCCCCTATCAATGTTGCCGATTACCAAGTCTCATCAGCATAGTCAGTGGTAATGAATAATGAAAGTTATAATCAGTATCTGGAGAGTCATATATCATCCACCCCCCAATTTAGAGAGAGTTCAGTTCTGTTAGACTAGAATATCATTGAACATGCCAGAAAAACCAATCACTTTGGAAGCACTGACCTATCATGTAATAGTCATTTTTCTTACTCTCTACAATTACCCTTCAAATGCCAGTCCAATTACCTCATTTCTAGATAAGGTCCTTATCTGGATATTAGTGATACTTCAACCAATATTCTTGGACAATTATTCCTGCAGTTTTATCTAGATTTTACAACAGGCCCCATTAGGAGACTGTACACTCATGTCATGGAGATCATCAGTATTACCCCAAAAGCATTTCTCATAACTGTCTCAAGTAGGAACAAGACCAAGGCAGGTTTTCCTAAAAGTCTCTGACATGAAAAGTCTTGTGGAAAGCAACACCTGTACTCATCTTATTTCTCTCCTGGCACTGATCATCCATAGTACGGCAATTTTAAATGCTATCCTTAGAATCCAAGTAGAATAAGACCATATTTTGGGTCACACATGATATTCTCTACAGAGAAGGGCGTTTATACAAGCCTACAATATATAAACCCCTTCATATGCCTGCAAATCAGCTTGATAGGCACTGTGTACAACTACAATTGAGCCCAACATTTCTGATGCCAAGTGAAACACTTATTAAGTGAACTCTGCCCCATTTTACAACCTTTCTTGCCATCATTGTTAAGTGAATCGCTGCAGTCATTAAATTAGTGAATGAATCTGGCTTCCTCACTGACTTTGATTGTAAGAAGGTTGCAAAAGGTGATCGCAGGACCTGGGGACACTGCAACCAACATAAATAAGAATCAGTTGCCAAGCATCTGAATTCTGGTCACATGACCATGAGGATGCTACAATGGTCATAAGTGTGAAAAACTGCCGTAAGTCTTTTTTTTTCAGTGTCATTGTAACTTTGAATGGTCACTAAATGAACTGTTGTAAGTAGAGGACTCCCTGTTCAGTTGTCCAGAAGATGTTTCACTTCTCATCCAAGAAGCTTGAAGAAGCTCTGAAGAGCTGAAGAAGCTTCTTGGATGAGAAGTGAAACATCTTCAAAGAAAAAAATCAGACAGCCCAGTTGCCTCTTGAGAAAGCACCTTTGGGACAACCATGACCTGGATGGTTGAGAATCTCCATTGACATTTCCCTGTAGTTATCTCTTACCAAAGGTAAACAAACAGATTTAACCAAATAACTGCTGGCGTCACAAATTTCTGAAAGAAAGAGGGAGGACTACCAAGCTTGAGGTTCTATTGCAGTTGCATTTATTTCTTGTGGGACTTGATTTCTTGGAAGAAAAAAAAAATGCTGTCTGTTTTCAGGCCAACATTCCGAACCAAATTTCAGAAAGCATAGCGACATCACTGTTGATTCTGACAGCTGTTCCCCCCCCCCCTTCGCGGATCCCAGAGCTTCTTCCCTTCCCTTCTGAAGTTGCACTTTCAGTCTTTTGACTTGTTTGCTCAAGCAGAGCCAAACTCTATACATTCAGCTGTCAACAAGAGCACCGACATACCAAGTAAAAACTTGTAGCCTTGTTTAAAAAAATCCTCACAAATGTAAAAAGCTGGGATTAAGCTGATTGACATTTAAAAAAAATAAATCAGTAATTTAAGTGGAAAGAAATTCTTTGCCACTGTGTTGATTTTTCCCAAATGAATAAGTATGTTTTTTTATTCTCTTCACTCATAGGTGTCATTTGGTTTTATACAGCAGGTCTGATCTAGGTCTTATCGGCTAACACACTTCAAGCCACTTCTGAGCATATAGCGGGGGGGGGGGGGGAGGAAGCAGCATACTTCTTTTTTATGTATTATTTGGCCACTTTCATTCTGCCTAGAATGTATCCATTGCGAATCAATTCTAAAGATGGCGAAAGGAAATGGTAAAGTAGTTTCTATTGATCTGTTTAAATATAGGTATTGTTTCTATTGAGAAAGGAAATAAAAAATGGGATTCAATAAACTAAGTTCTGTATCCCTGTACACCTCTTTTTTCTCTCTTTCTTTATTGTACAAGTACATTCTAAACCTAATCAATGACAATTCAAGGCTCAAAGGGCACATGGATGTAGCAGAACCAGTTTAGCTTTGAAGCTGGATCTGGTGAAGGTTTTTTTAACATGCTTTTCTTCATAGAATAACTTAGGATCACTTGCAGAAACTGTGCCAATAAACCTTGCTTCCTGTGCTTTCAAATGGTGATCATGGCTTAGCAGAGATTGTTTCAAATCAAACTCACGACCTCTTTTGAACACAATTCACCATTTTCTAACACAACTTTATACTGTCTTAATATCCATAAGCACATAGGTTAGCATTGCTGTTGCTAGGAATACAAAAGTGAATACACTTTGCATACTATTGAGTAATACATATTCAGTAAGGAGTATTTTAATATCTCTGCTCCCAAAAGAGCAACTAGGAATAAAGCTTTTCAGAACCCTATATTAAAAAAATGGCAGCATTTGTTCTTTAGGGACTAATGAGCAAGCATTTTCATTTAAAATCCAAACTTTTTTTTCATGCCACAAAATCTGTAGAATCCATAGGCTATTTTAAACTGTGAAATACTCTCACTTAAACTGTGAAATACTGTATCATCAAAATCACATTCAATTTAATACTCACTGTTGTTTTCTGCATATATTCTTATCACAGGCATTGGTTCAAAGAGCACTTTAGGTTTAGATTCAATGAGTTTCATGTTCCTTTTGTCCCATCCAGCTCCTTCTAGGTAGAGGCCATATACATAGACTCCTTCAGAAGGAGGAGTTGAGATGTCATCGTTCATCCACTTTGTGACCTCACTGCACAGAACAACACTGTCAAGTGCCCATCCCTTGTTTGCTCTTGTTATTTCCTGTTTCAAACCAATGGAACAGTTAGAAGTTAGACCAGAATTTCTACCACCAAAGAACCAATGTAGTTTCAGAATAAATAAGCCAAAAATCAGAAAATGCAATGGAGTCATATATTTTCTTTTTTCTCCTGAGATTTTCTAATTATATACCAATTTCTATAGTACGTATACAAGTGAGACCCAAAGGTGCTTTTTCAAGAGGCAACTGGACTTCCTGGTTTTTCTTTGAAGGCTTCAGCTCTGAAGAAGCTTCTTAGATGAGAAGTGAAACACCTTCAAAGAAAAACCAGAAAGTCCAGTTGCCTCTTGAAAAAGCATCTTTGGGACAACCATGACCTGGATGACTAAGAATCTCTATAGACATCTACAAGTGAGAACTAAGCAGGGTCTTTTTGTTTTTAAGTTTTGGTCCATTCAGGTCAGTCATGACTCCTGGCAACTGCCTGGTAAAGGCCCTACAGTTTTCTTGGCAATATTTTAGAAGTGGTTTGTCTTTGCTTGCTTCTTAAGGCTCAGAGCAATTAACTGATCCAAAGTCACCTAGGTAGTTTCATGCCCACAGTCTCCCATTTTTCTAGACTGGTGCCTCAACCACCACACTAAACTGACTCTCTGACATAACTTCCATAGGTAGGTATACAAGTGAGTGCTTCCCTAAGTGATACTTCTTTCATATTTCTTAGTTGAGCCTCACTCAGCTCATTACATTCTGTCTAACCATCTAATCAGTGCTTTTATTGCTCAGGAAATCAGCTGTAAAGTAGATTAAAGCCTAGTTCAGAAAGCCAATATATGCTAGTTATAAAAAGTATCAGAAAGGTGGGACTAACTTAGAAAGATATTTTATAAGGGAATCAAAACTTAATTCAAATTCAGAAGTCACAACTTTCTCTGAAAAATTACCAGTTAAAAGAGGTTTTAAAGTTTTGATTTCTAGAACATTTCCTTGTAACTCCTTTAACTTTCACTCTCTTAGTAAGGGACCTGTCAGCCAATTAATGTCTACATCCTCTTGTTAACAAATTCCCCTTTCCCTTCCTAGAAATCAAAAAGCAGCAGGTTCTCAGTTTCTTATTATTTTAATCTACCACAGAAACAGCAAAGATATCATGGAAAGGAGAAATCTGAACAAAAGAAAGAAACTTGGACAATATTTTTAGCAGTGGAGTCCTCCCTGCAGAATAGGAGTTAGACGGGAGCCATGCACACAAAAACACACAGTTGTACAGTACAATTGGCTGGCTGCTGGGAAGCACAGAATACCAAATTAGGGAAATTATCTTCCCCTAACATGTAGGAGTCACTGGCAGCTGCTAGGAATCAGCTGGTTGCTGTGTTCCATTGTAAGCTACATAGACAGCTGGCGAGACCCATGACAACCAATTGCCCAAGTACAACAGGCAGTTTTATATATTTGATTCAGAAATATCTGCTTGTTAAAATCATGGGTAAGAATAAAGTCTGAAATTTAGGATTCAGAATATTTCCCTGACAGTAGATCTTTGTTCTTGGACTTCCAAAGACTATCTTTTCCTGCCATAATTTATTATTGACTTAAGCTCTCTCAAACCTAGTACAACATTTGCAGGGGAGAAGCAGAAGACTGGAGCACTCTATGCCTCGTCACAATCATGAAAATGAAAAAAAAAAAATACCGTATTTTTCAGAGTAGAAGATGCATTTTTTCCACTCCCAAAAGTGGGTGGAAATGTCTGTGCGTCTTATACAGCGAATGTTGCCAAAGCCCGACCCACCACCCACCACCCACCCTTCGGCCTCTGCCTCCTAGCAATTTACCTCCTTGCAGAAAACAGCAAACAGCCTGGTCAGCTTCAGCACAGCCTGATTAGCACAAGCAGCTTATTGTCGGTTGGATCAGCCTCCCAATGGTCAGCTGTTTCAGGCTGCAGGGATCACCCATCACCTATTGCCGCCTCCGTGCACCCCATTTTTGGCCTCTGCGCACCCCATTTTCAGCCTCCGTATGCCCCATTTTCCACCCGTTCTGATCCCCGCCGCCTGGAAGGGCTGAAAATGGGCTGCGGGGAGGCCGAAAATGGGGCATGCAGAGGCCGAAAACAGGATGTGGAGCCAAAAACAGAATGTGGAGGCTGAAAATGGGGTGCACAGAGGTGACAATAGGTGATGGCAATCCCTGCAGCCTGAAACAGCTGATCATCGGGAGGCCAGTCCAACCGACAATCAGATGCTTGTGCTAATCAGGCTGTGCTGAAGCTGACCAGGCTGTTTGCTGCAAGGAGGCAAATTGTGGGAGGCAGAGGCAGATTTTTCTTTCTTGTTTTCCTCCCCAAAGACTAGGTGCATCTTATACTTGGGAGCGTCTTATACTCCAAAAAATACGGTAGTTAAGAAAAGTGAGGTCTAATTATACCAGCCCTAGTTTCTTCGAGAAGGCAAAGGCAACTTTGTTTTCCTGAAAATAGATGATATCTTCACATGTATTCATTTCAGATAAAAATCAAAACAGGTGGACAGAATTGTAGAGCAATCTGATATTTAACCTGTCTCATTGCAGTTAAAAAGCCCTGAGGATTGAAGAATCCTGTCATCCAAAAGCAATTTGGTCGTTTCTCAAAAATCCAAGAATGAAATTGCCAGTTTCTTTCAAGAAGTTCAGTAAACCAAAAACCAAGTGTACTGGAAGCCCAAGATGCCTAGAAACAGAGAAAAAAATAAGATACAAGAAACTACGTTGTACAATGCTTCGAAACGTGGGTGTTGAAGAAGTAAAAGTATCTGGGTTGTATACTGCATTTTTTCGGAAGATTCATATTTTTTATTTTATTTATTTTATACTTTGATTTATATACCGCCCCATTCCAAGGACTCAGGGCGGTTCACACTTAAAAAATCCCCTTAAAACCCCGTTTTAAAATCAAAACCCACAAAAATTAAAACCAATTTAAAATGGTTCATATGATGGACTACTCCTCCATGTTAAGGACAAGATGTCAGAAAAAAGAGTCACCAGAATCATCCTCCTTGTATGAAAGAACATTTAATCAAGTTAGCTTCTAGTCCTTTCTCACCCAAATCTGCAGTAGTACACGGCAAGTGGATTAAACTACACTTATAAAACATTACTACTGGATGCAGATGAAGTAAATGCATTTTTTAAAAAAAAGAGAAGTCCCGGTAGACTCTGCAGTACAATTAGTCCTCGACTTACAACAGTTCATTTAGTGACTGTTCAAAGTTACTACATCATTGAAAAAATGACTTATGACCGTTTCTCACACTTATGACCATTGCAGCAGCCCGATGGTCAAGTGATCAAAGTTCGGACACTTGGCAACTGATTCATATTTATGACGGTTGCAGCATCCCAGGGTCAGGTGATCCTCTTTTGCGGCCTTCTCACAAGCAAAGTCAATGGGGAAGTCAGATTCATTTAGCAACCACGTTACTAACTTAACAACTGCCGTGATTCATTTAACAACTATGGCAAGACAGGTTGTAAAATGGGGCAAAATTCATTTAACAAATGCATCACCTAGCAACAGAAACTTTGGGCTCTACTGTGGTCATAAATCGAGGACTACCTCTACTAAAGTGATAAGACAGAAATGGCATGGTGAATTACTACATGAGGTATCCTTCCTATATGTATGGCCTAGAAATTTCCCACTGGAATGGCATATAATGCAAACAGAACTTTCAAGTAAATGTATGAGAACAAGCCTTCAATTACAAGGAATCAATTAATTAACAGTAACTATGTAGGTATGTTTAGGTGCTTTGACCATGTCATAATTGGATTAGGGGAGTTAATTCAGAAAAATGATGGTCTAACATTATTTTCCTTCTAATGAAAGAACAATACCAACCTTTCTCCAGCGCTCTGGGATCCGTGCATCATACATGCAATCCAGAGCATCCCTGAGATTCTCATTCATGATTATGGTTCCATCAATGGCCAGTTTAAGATCTGTCAAAGTGTTTCGCACCAGAGCGATAATCCTTTGCATTCTGTCAATTTCCTGTCGCAGAAAGATGTTCATTGGCTGAAATGGTCCCATTTTCTGAAGCCTTTCCTTTACCTAACATGAGATAGAGAATATTTAAATACAACACCAGTTAGCATGCTGACCGCCATTCCACTAGACATTAGCTACTGACTTCTATAAATACTATGCAGAGGAAATGAAATGGGAGGATAGATTTTTTTCAAAGAGGCATAGAGCATGAATTCCTTGAAGACTAGGATCATGTACAAGAAGCTTATCTAAAAGAAATTCTGAAACAGTTATTTCATAGGTGATACAAGTATTTGAAAATAAATGCCAGTATAAAAATGGCATTATATTTAGAGGCATTATATTTAATGTATCCATAATTCTCTCTTGAAAAACTAAAATAATAATAATAAAGTTTTGAAATGTGAAGATGGCATATATCTAATTATAAATATAAATATCAAGTCAAACTAAATAAGTGGTCAAATATACATGAGTGTATGCATGCAAGAGCCAGATTGGTGTAGGGTACAAACTAGGAGAATGTGAGTTCTAGTTTTAGGCATAAAGCCAGTTGGGTAACCTTGGTCCAGGTTCTCCCCTCTGTGTCCTAGGAAGGAAGCAATGGCAAGCCCCTTCTGAAAAACCTTGCCAATAAAACTATAGGGACATGTCCAGGCAGTCTCCAAGAATCAAACACAACTGAAGGGGGCGGGGGATACTGCATATGCAATAGATCACATTAATCAGAAAGGCTGACCAAAGTGCTCATTTTGCTATTAATTTGAGTTGATTTTTGTCTTATTCACTGTGTAAAAATGTAGACAACATCAGTTTAATCTTTGAGCAATATCTATTTTTTTATAAGCAACTATCTTTCAGTTGGCCTTTTTTGTTGATTACATTATTTGGATATCAGTGTATTTTATCATTTATGTCTGCCAATTAAAACAAAGAAATATAACGGGCTGTTTCTCTTCATTTTAAACTGGCCTGCTTTGTCGTAAAGCACCATATGCCTCTTTGTTAGTTGGCTTTACCAGTTCATTCCTCAATATCTGGGCTACAAGCATACTGAAAATATTATTTTTAAAAAAGCAGGATCAAGAAAAAGGGCTTTTTCCCCCCAGTCAGACAACGTGAAAAACAATTCCAATGCAGCCGATGCTTCCTATCTCAAGATTGTATGAACTTACTTCAAAAGGCACATAATCTGCAGGTAGTTTCTCCAGCATATCATCAGCTAGCCTGGCCACTACAGCTTCTCGGGTTTCACCACTTCCACTAGAGCTATCTTTGGGCTGAATGCTAAGGATGGTGTCGAGCACATCTTTTGCCAGTTTGCTCTGGTAAGTAATATCAGCATTGGGATGCAGCCCAAAGACTTCTGGAGTATCATAAGCAGGCAATCCCTGTACAAGCCAACATAAAGCAGATATAACAAGAGCTACCTTGTGCTCAGAGGGCCGGTCAGTACATTTTATTAATAAATCTAGCAGAGTAAGATAGAGACTCTTCTAAAGTACTGGTGGAAATGAGTATAAAAAAAGCAGAGTAGCAATAGCAAACTTTAAAAAAAAATGTATCAGCATCAAAGAGAGCAGCAAAAACTGATAGGGATAAAAATCCCTATTTTAATACATTACCAATTGAGGGTTTAAGATTAAAACACTGAAAAGATAACAGCACACAAGAATCTAAAAGAATATTTGTAATATATATGTGTCTCTCTCTGTGTGTATAGTGTATGCATATATACAGTATAGTGTGTACATATACATATATAATGTTTATAAATGTGCCCATATATGTATCTTTAAAAAGATAAAATCAACAAATAGTAAGATTTCAGTTAATTTTTTATTTATACAATACGTTTCAGGAAATTATTACATAAGGTGAAAAAATAATTATCTAACTTAACACTTGTACAGTGCTTTGAAGTACAGTTTAATTGTGATAACTGAACTTCGAAGATCAGTTTAATTCTAACCCTGATACCATACCCTTTATTTATTTATATAATTTTTTAAACTGCTCATCAGCAATATTCTTCTTTGTCATGGTAACAGCATCATTCTCCCACCCCCTTTACATTGTAATGATTTTAGTATTAAAAAGAAATGCATTGTCACTGACATCAAGACAAAGGCAATTTTCAAATCAAGAATTCACAAATGTCTTAAATACTACTATCTCTGAGGCTGTGAGACAGTAGTTCAATCTACCTACTCAGCACTTCTCAGTTCCTCCCATATACTGATATTAATTTCTTTACATTAAAGTATCCTTCATATATATTTTCAGAGTTCTTGTCTGCAAATTCTATACAGGAAGTTTGATTAAGGAGAAAGTATACTAGAGCACTGACCTTGTGAATGAAGAAAGCCTTTGATTTATTAACTTCAGCTTAGCCTTAAATTTTCCTTTTATTTTCTAATGATAACATACCTGTATGTAGTGCAGGTACTGATCCACCGCAGTACACTTGGGTATATTGTATCCTTTGTAAAATGAAAAGTCTTGGCTGAACATATTTTCACTGAACCACACTTTAGCAAATGTGTTAAGGAGCCTTTTGTCATAGTCATCTGTCACCCTTCCACCATACTGAATTTCCCCAATCATATAACGAACAGTGTTCCAGGATACACCCTGAAAAAGTTTTTAAAAATATGGTATGTTCACGCAACCATATACTAAAATAAATGTATATGTATATAATCAATCAGAATAGAGCTGGAAGGGACCTTGGAGGTCTTCTAGTCTTCTAGTCCATGTACATATGAAAGATCTGAAAATTCCTATGCATATATTATCTTATTCTGAACTAGACTGAATCAAAAACAGTTCCGTTATTATCCTCCCCCAATTTACTTTGCTATCTCTCTCTTGTTGTTAGCTATCTTCTTTCTCTTCCAACAGCATATTATAGCCATCCAATATATATTACATCTGGTATCAGGACATCCATCCTCACCTCTAAATCTAATCTATTGAATTTAATCGCTGTTTAACATTAAAGGTTAATTGACTATTTTACATTGAGTGAAAATTGGTTGACAACATTGTAAATTATTTCAAGTTTCATATATGCTACTAGAGATTTATTTCCAGCCAATTAGTGTCAAATAACCTTTTTGATGTCCATGTCATCCAAATGGTTCTGAACAAATTGTACTGTAGCATTAAAATCAGCTTGATTGAATTCATAAGGAATATTCCATCCTAGAGGTCCAAATTTCCTTCTCTCTTGAACAGTGGAGTGGAGGAAAGCCACAGCATACAACATTGGCTTCCATTGTACCATATTGCTGATGTCCAAGAGATCTTGATTCACACCTGTAACAAAGTCAGTAACCATTATAAACAAACTTTCCTATAAATCCCTTAATGAAAAGCTTTCTTATTTTGTTTTGACTTTCTGGAACTGCATTTTTCCTTGGCAATTCCCATTTAATCATAACTTCTACACGATAGTTGCTTACACAAAAATAATAGCATATTTCCCACTTATGTGCTACACTTGAAAAGAATAACCAAACCTAAGAATCAAATCAATCACAAATCTTGAAGTAATAGAGCCGTGGTGGGGTAGTTGTTAGAATGCAGTATTGCAGGCTAATTCTGCTGTCTGCAAGGAGTTTGATCCTGACTGGCTCAAGGTTGACTCAGCCTTCCATCTTTCTTAGGTCAGTAAAATGAAGACCCAGATTGTTGGGGACAATATGCCGACTCTGTAAAACTGTTTAGAGAGGGCTGCAAAGCACTGTGAAGCAGTATGTAAGTCTAAGTACTACTGCTATTGCTAATATACATGAATGAAAACACTCAGTGAAAAAAAATAACTTTCTGCTAGTAATCATTTTCAATAATTAGTCAAGACGTGCCTGAATTGATAATTTACTGATTAGCAAATGATTATAACATCCAGCTATTTATAGGCATGCCTGTAGCCATTTATCTTATATTTTATATATGTTTAAAGTAGAAAATCCAGTACAAATTGACTGTTCAAAATACTCCAAGTATTCATAAATCATTCAAGGTACATGATTTTGTCTCGCTAAAAACTGAATATTTAATTTTATGGGGAAAATTTATCAAATATCTGTATGACAGCTGAAGCTAAGTCACTCACCTCCGTACGTTCTCTTTAGGCCAGCTTTAAGTCCCTGGGGAGGTTCATTTGTGAATTTTATAGACATCTGTAGAAGGGTAATAGGAAAGAGTTTGTGGACCTCTGTAGTCATCCACAAGCGAAAGGCCTCATGAATTATCTCTGTTTCCACAATAGTGTCCATCAGCTCATCCATAAAGTCAAGACCCAAGTGGCAGTTCTGCAAGAGGGCCCATCCACCCTAAGAGAATAAGGCGTTAACAGACATGTAACTGAGTTTCTTATTCATTCTGGAAATTAACACCATGCATTCAGATTATTGTTACCTTCCAATGATACTCAATTCACAATTCCTCAGTGCTGACATAGTATTTTGCAAATATATCATAATTTGTTTCTAGGTCCTACAGTAACTGAAGTAGAGCCAATAAACTAAGAATTTAGTTGAATGAAAGAATGCTATGGATCCTACTTAAAATAGATTTGATTTTTAGTGGTAGGATGAACGCTATCTTGTACATATCCAACTAGCATAATCTTTCACTCAACATCACCAACAATGATCAATTTTACTTTGAAAATGAAATTCAACAAAGTAACAACTTAATTTATCTGCAATATAAATGCGTGTCATCCAAGCAATATATATTCCGGTCTGCTCCCAAATATAAACATATATTGGATTGTGCTTAGAATTTAGCAACATTTTTGAATCAAAATATATGGAGCAGTTGATTTAAAAACATAATATATTTTCATTTTCAGAATGCTACTGGCTAGAAATAATCCTATTTTGTTCTTTAGAAATAAAAAGAGAAAGTCTAATCCATAAACAGTATTCACTTGCTGATATATTCATGCTTAGCTAAACCTCACTAGTAATTTGTAATATTCTATTTTTAAAAAATGCCGTACATCAAATTAACATGGAAAAGTTGCCTTACATGAGCCATAGTTTGTTGCAGGAGTTTACGTGCATGGACTTCTTGTCCCTGACCCATGGAAACGCAGCGTGTCTCAATTTTCAACCTTTTCCCCAAAGCAATGATTGAATCAGTAGGATCAGAGCCCATTGACAGGAAGCAGATGAGAGGTGTGCGTGGATCGGATTCTTCCCAAGTCTTCTCCAAATCTAAAATGACCCCTTCCGCATATTTTTCTCCCATGGTATCCATAATGTACTTCCTAGCCTAATTTTTTTAAAAAAAGATATATATGAATGTTTCACTTGTACTTAATAGTAAAAATGCAGGGACTTTGGAGAGAAAGCACTTAGGGAAGAATTTGCATGATATTTGATAAGGGCGAACATGAATGTACAATCAACTCATTAGAACATTTCTGAGGTATGGTATAAATCTTATTATATCATGTGAGTGGTGGTATTTTGTATATCTAACTATTAAATGTTCCTATTATTTAAAGTAACGTTGGTGGGACTCTCGCTAAACTTTAATAGGCACAAGGTGCCTATAGCAGTATTTGCATTTCAGCATTCTCATTGAAAACAACAGGACAAATATCCAATTTGTAAAGCTGGGGTTGAAGCCAAATGGTATTCACTTGCTGATATAAGAAGAACAATTAAATTTCAATTTCAATCCCCTCATCACAAATAGCACTGAGGTTTACTGAAAAGCAGTGTGCAATTATTGCTTTCCCCAAAGCTAGCGTTTTGCAATGCCCCTTTAAGGCTTTCCTCTTGGTTCATTCATTTCTTGGAGATTTTCCACAATACAGTGATATCCCTGGCTATGTATATGCTACTCTAGGTTTAAGGGAAAGCCAAGACATCAGGGGAAAAAAAACATTCTTTCCATCTATAAGATCAAGACCTGGTTTTAAAAATGCAACCCTTGGGAAATATTAGATATCTCACCAGTATTCAATGCCATTGGTTATAGAATCTGGACCCCTGAATAGGCTGGGAGTTCAAAGAACCGTTTTACAATGGTTCAGTTCCTATCAGAGTAAAAAGATGTAACTGATGTTAATAGGTGCTGAGCAACTGAACCCTTGATCACTACTTTATGGAATGCCAGGAGTCTTGATACTTCCCTTCCCTTCATTTAATGCCTATGTGAAATTGATGAGTGAAACCAGGCATGAGACTGGGGTGAGGTATCAACAATACCCTAATGATATCTAATTGTATGTTTCCATCATGGGGCAGAACAAGACTGCAAGTCCTTACTCCTGAGGTTGAAATTGAATCTTAGATAAACTGAAGTTGAATTCTAGGCAAGAGTAACTTATTATTTATTCCAGAAGTTTTAAGATTTGGCAGAGACTCACCCACCCCAGAGACTCACCCACATGCTGACTCTGACAAGATTCTCACTGAAGACGCAGAACTATTACTTGAGAGTTATCCTGAATTCATAGCTTCTACTTGATTAGCAAGTGGAGATTGTAGCCTGGGGAAACTTTGCCTGCCCTTGGCAGCTGTACCAATTGTGACTCTTTTTTAGGGTGGGAGATACTCGTGTCTTCATTACCTTGAGACTGATTTATTGACACACACTTTATTTGAAGCTACTTTTGAACTACCAGGAAAGTTTATTTTGTACACATTGCTAAGTCTATATGCTGGTAGGTGAAAACTATTTCAACACTGCAGCATCAATACTGTAGATACTGCATTGCTATCAGTGTGCTTCTGAATACAATCTGAAATGCTGGCTTTGATCTCTAAAGTCTTGTATATGTTAGATCCAAGTTGATTTATCTTCTCCAGAGTCTGAAGGAACTAAAATGTGTTTTACAAAGTGCTGCTTCTGTGGGAATAGAAGAAGAATGAAATAAAATGATAGCCTTATGAAACTACATGCAGGAAAGGTGAAACAGTTCTCCCTTCAAACAACTCAGCTAGAGATATTCCTGGGATTGTGTTTGTGTATATGTAGAACTGTATATGTGATGAATAACAACCACAAAAATACTCTTCACCATATTTTATTATTAAAACTTTCATACATTACCTGAGCAATAGTTCTATCAGGACACCAAGACCTAATAAGAAGAAGACGTCTGAAGCAGTCCAGAGCTTGATCATAGCCACTGGGAACAAGTTCTTCTTCTGGTTTTTCCTTATCAAACCAAATTTTCCACTGTTTTTCTGTCCGTGAGATCTGATAATATAATACAATGAGAGTATCATATTCCATAGAGTCATCAATACAGTCCCCTTTTCCTGATTCAAAGACAGACTGCTTATCATTTGTTGAGGACATCTCTTATCTTGGGGCCAGTGTGCTATTGAGTTGGATCAAGGTGATCTGGCAGGACAATGTTTTCCACTGGAAAATGGAAGAAAACCCCTACGTGAACATTCTGTATCATACAGAAGTGTCTTTGGATGGACGGTGACTGTTAAGGTTTAACTAGCCACCGAAGGACCACCAACTCCCATCAGTCAGAGGGTTCTGTGCTTCTTGGCTATATTAACAATAGTTGCAAAACAAGCCAAAGCTTGACTCGTGTAGGATGTTTTCCCTTCATGGAGTAAGGGTGTTGGACTGTCAAATATTAAATTAATGGCAGACCAATATACACATTCAAGGTTGCTATTCCTATCAGTAAACTCTGTCAGTTTAAACAGCACTGTGCAGGCCCTTATCCTAGGGCAAACCCATCCCCTCTGCTGCCCTTGCTTTACTTCTGTGCTTGCTAGAGAGCACCATCACCAGCACAGCAGCAGCAACAGCAACCTCTCTCCTGTGAAGGCAGCAGTTCTCACGGCATCTCAAGGCAAAGTAAGAGGAACACTGAGGGAGCAGTGATTTTGAGAATAGATTTTCCTCCCACCTTGAAGATTGGAGAATAGCATATTTTACATGGCCATATGGATGAACTTTCAAAGAATATGATATTTCAGATAGCTTAATAAGTGACTCTGTGTGCCTTTCTGAAAGGACCACCATCTTTTTTAGTGGTACGGGTCCTTATTCATTGTTCAAGCTGTAATGAACTATAAGCATTAATATCCAGTGCAGTTTTATTTGCTCCAAAATATAAAGATGGAACTTTTATCCTAGGTACACTTCAACAAGCATTTTGCCAGCAAGTTCTTACACTCGATTTAAAGAACTGGTTTAACTTTAAAGCATTAGCTCCATGCAACTAGGTTATTTAAAGAAATATGCTTTATATGCCCTTATGCCTTTGGATCTGAACCAAGTCTGGCTGGCTGGCTTGTTTATGGGTACCATCACCACTAGAGATGAAAGTGAAATTGAATATGTAGTAAAGTGTGTTCTGTAATGATCTCAGAACATTTGTTTCTGAAATATCAGTGCTTCCAGTTCTACATTTGTCAGATAATACATATCTGGGGCAGATTAACACATTGAAATTGAAATCCATTAAACTGTCAATTGAAACAAACTGCAAAAATATAATATACCAACTCCTACTGGTACCTACTTGGTCAAGAACATCTGAAAATTGTCTCAGCTTACTGAGCTCCACCAAATTCAACCAAGTCATATCCAGAATCCATCTAGCTGGTTTAGGAGGACAAGCTTTTAGATCCAAAGAAGCACCACCTGGAAATATATATTTAAAAGTTTAAAGTTTTAAAAAAGTAGAAAAAATTAATAATACCCCCTCCACATACAGACACACAAACTCTTCCTTACTTAAAGGCAGTTTACACACCTATGCTGGAATTTAAGACTACGTTGCCTACTCTGCATGAAGTTGAATATCATATGTTAAATTTCACTTAGAAACCTAAACCAGAAAGTCACAAAATTTGCAGTGTACAAGGCTTATCAGATCAACAAATTCAACATTCAATCAAGTGATGAAGAGAGACCACCCTGTGAAGCATCAGGTTAATATCTCTAATTACTGTTTTGTATAGGCAAGGAGAAAACAGCACAGGACCATACACTAAAAATGTGATGTAGTTGCTATGACCTTTAATCAGAGTTAGGAACTCCTCATGTTTGACTTTGCCCCACTGCAAATCAATCTTCAACGTAAGCAGCAACGTGAACAGAAACTTATGCTCCTCGTAAAGCCCTCGTGCGGCATATTTATACACTTCATAGGTCATATGCTCAATGATATTTGCTATTCTTTTGCTTGTAATTGGGCTCTTGACAGACCTATTCAAAAGAAAGGGAAAGGATAAAAGAGTAATATAATGCCTTTAGGGCAAATATTTTAGAAAGGGTAAAAGTATACACGAATAAAGCATTTTTAAAGCTGTACTTAATAATACTGACTTAGTGCCAAAGCAAATAGAGTTGCTGAGGCAAATTCAACATGACATTAAATACCGTTTGATCAATATGCTCCAACTGGCTAGGACTGTTTGGATTGCTGAGAGTTCACTCTTCTTTCGGATAGATTGAAAGGTGTTTTAGCTTCATACAATTGATTCCCTTGATCTTTATCCCTACTAGTCCTCCTTCCCTCCCTTCCTTTTTTTTCATAATGCAGTGACCGCTAAAGGGAGGGCCTAGCCCAGACTGCCATCACTTCATATCGGGGTGTGGGATCTTCAGCAGACGCTTACTAAATGAACAGACAGGATTGGCAGAATTGTTATAGATAGGGCATCCCTAAGATATTAGTCTAAGCAACTTGAAAAGCCAGTGATCCATAGCCCCTGCTGGAACAGCAGATGACAGCTGTGCCTAACAGGTCGTTGCACAATGTCTTGTGCTCCAATTGCACCCCTTCCATGATCTGGAGGCTCAACTTCCTGCCATTCACATCTTAGTCACTTCCCAATTGGATTAGCACAATGTGCTCTATACAGGACTGCCCTTGAAAGGCAGTAGTATAAGTAATTGGGAGGGGTATACTTTGTTGTGTTCATGAACATAATTATTTCATGAGCTACTCTGGCTCCAAAAAGTTTCTGAGTGCAAATGGCACAAAATGGGGGTTCTTTGCAGGATTGCCTATCTCCAGTGCTATCTGCCATCTCACATGCAATGGGCACACTTAGGGTCCCTTACCTGAGGCAATGTCATCTGGTGAACTTGTGTCATTGGGTGGATTTGATCACAAAATAACAGAGTTGGAAGGGACCTTGGAGGTCATCTAGTCCAACCCCTTGTTCAAGCAGAAAACCCTATACCATTTCAGACATATGGTTGTTCAATCTCTTCTTAAAAACCTTCAGTGTTGTAGCACCCACAACTTTTGGAGGCAAGTTGTTCCACTGATTAATTGTTCTCACTGTCAGGAAAGTTGATCTTACTCTTGGAGCCCCAATTGCATCGAGAAAACTCTTAAGGTGAATTGCAGAGGCGTTCTGTTTGCAAGCATTAGCACAACTAGGAAGGTTTCACAAAGCATTACATGTTCAGCTTAACATGTTATGTAAATTCAATCTCTATCTCCACAGGCTAAAGCTAGGATAGGAAGATAATTCATTGATAATTCAATAACTGAAAGTCTCAGTGGCTTAAGTTGCACAGCCACATAAATTTTCACAAATAAATAAAATCAAGCTAACAATAAAAGAGGTATTTGCAATCTTAGAGATCAGCGTGTTAGTAATTCCTGCTCTCTCACCTTTTCATTTACTTGCTTGTGAGTTACTGGAAATGTTATGCGAAGCACAGTTCTCTAATATACCACAGACAGACATGGTGTCTATGTTCCAAGCCCACGCTGGATGGGAATTTATGAGAATTGTAGTCCAAAGTATGGTGCAAAGCTATACGTCCGATACATTAGACTGTAAGCTATGCGTTAGACTGCCACATCCCCTTCAGCTTTATTGGAGATATACACCTCAAAGTGAAGGAAGCAATATGCTCAGCATCTAGACATCTCAATACTTCTGCCCGCTTTTGCATACAGGAAGAACTTGCTCTTTCTCCCGGGAAATTATTTCTAACTTGATGCTTTCCAAACTCTTTTAATGTCCAATCCCTCTAGAATACTTATTATATATTCCGCTTCCTCTGAATTATTCTCTCTTTCTCAGGCCCTATTAGAGAATGCAAGCTAAAGTTTTTGAACACAGATCACTGCTTACTATGTCAACACGTAACAAAAGAGAATATTTCAATTCTGTGTAGGATTTTTATTTATTAAGCCTCCTCGTCGCTGAGAATAAAGTCCTTGGAGAGGCTTAAGAATGGTAATCAGAAATATACTTAAAATGAGATCTCATTACAAATCACTAAAGAAAAGACTATGCTGTCTGCTACTTTTTTCTTCTCGTATTCCCCAGGGCAGAATATTCTTTCTTTCTCCATCAGTCAGATGACTTAAGGCTATTGGAAGGCTATGTTCCTTGGCTCTAAGAAAGAAAGAGTGAAATGGTGCTATGTGCGACAGAGAAGAAGAGCTTTAAGGCAGCAGAAACAAAAACTTAGACCTGAGACATGCATGATCCCACCCAGTGGGCAAAAAAGGAATTGCTGCTTCAAGGTTTACTTTCTTCTCGAATATCCTTCCTTTCAGTTTCATTCATAGCATGATTATTACACTGGGAAGCTGCAAGGGACTCTACAATGTTTAGAAAAATTGAGGCATTTATGAATATTAAATCATAAATAAATTTAAATAAAGAAATGAACCCATGGCAAAAATTAACATGGAGAAAGATACTATACATATTTAAGGAAAGTAGACCAATTTGGTAGAGCCAAGAAATAAAGTAAGAGGTATTCTGGATCACACTTTGTGCACATTCTTTCTTTCCCACTATCATTTATGATCAAACATTTTTTATGACTTAAGTACTGCAGAACCTGTTCTCAAACTATGAGATTAATGACATGGGTTTGCAGATTCTAAACAAGGATGACTATATCACATCGTTTCAACTGTCTGAAAGCTGTGCCAATTTTTGTTAATCCAGAATCTGAAAAATGTGAGATAGTCAAAGTTACCTTGCAAGTGAAAGGTCAAACAGGCCCAAAAACTGCCGAAGTGAAGTTTGATACATGACGTTTACCATACTCATCTCCGTTATCAGAAAATAGAGAATGCTGCCTCTGGTAGCAACTGAACAAAACAAGGTTAGATTGGATCACCAGAGATGTAAAACCACAGCAACTATTACATCTGTAATTATAAAACTTGATAATGACAATTAATGTCTGATAATAAATAGCTAAACAAGTTTTGTGCACTGGAACCATTTTCTATTTAAATAAGAAAAACACATAACCACCACCCCCCTTGCATTTTTGTTTTTACTACATCACTGTACTATATTCATTTGCATATTCAAAAAAATGCAATATCAGTTCCAAACGACATCTCTTTCATTGTTATTATTTACTACTCAATAAGAGCTATTCTTCACTTACAAAATGACTTTTTTTTGGCAAAATTTTAGATGTTAGATATTTATTCCCCTGCACAGATAGTTCTTAACCACAATTCTGCCCAAAATTTGTTTCTAAGCAAGATAGTTGTTAAGTGAGTTTTGCCTCATTTTACAACCTTTCTTGCCACACTTGTTAAATTAATCACTGCAGTTGTTAAGTGAATCTGCCTTCCATCATTGACTTTGCTTGTCAAAAGCTGGCTGAGAAGGTTACAAATGATAATCACATGACCCTGGGACAGTGAACTGTCATAAATTAATGCCAGTTGCCAAGCACCTGAATCTTGATGATGTGATCTTGGGGATGCTGCAATGGTCATAAGTTACTTTTTTCAGTGCCTTTGTAACTTCAAACAGTCACTAAATGACAGGTTGTAATTCGAGGACTACTTATCTTTAGTCTACTAGTGACAATGGATGAATAATGCAGTTCTAAGAGCCTCAATTCTCCTTGTCAATTAATTTCTGTGGATAAGGAAAATTGCAAGGAAATTGTCATGAACCATTAAAGCTCTCAAATCTTCCTCAATATTGGCTTGGAGCCTGGCTAATTTTGATTTCAATATTCTACAGTCCAAGCAATAACTACAATTTTGATGTTTAGTTTGGGAGGGGGAGAATCATCTCACCTGGCCTGTATTCCTCCCGAGCTGAGTTAATCTGTACTTCCGTCTCAACTGATGTTTGTAGTTTCTGGGTCACCTCTTCTGCTGTTCTTTTTGTGTTACTAAGTACAATGATGAGACTCTCATCTTCCACCAGAGAGCCTTGTGTGCTTGTCAGTCGATACAGCAAGTTATCTTCCAGTTCTTTCATCTTCCTTCTGTTAGCTGTCACATCTTCTATAAGATCAGTTCGCTCTTTCTCCAACTCCTGTTAAAACATTTCATAAAGACATACTTCAGTGTAATGTATCATTGAAAGCAGACCAATTAATACATGCATCTACAGTAGGGTATCAATGCATTGCCAAATTGGTAGCCAAAGTACTATTATCAAGAGACATTCATTCATTATCATATTTCAATTTCCTGTGGTGTTCTCTGCCCTTGGTTGCATACCCTGATCTAGAGGACTATCAGAGCAGGGGAGGGAGGAAATCAAATTCTGAACTACAACCAACTCCATAAGGATTATCCAAGTGAGCACGATCAGATTCTTCCTATTCAGACTGCAGCACCCAGGCAGTCATCACAATAACTTTGATGGAAGAGCTAGGAGCCAAAAACAGGGTGGGTAGAAAGATGTTTGGAATTATGTGATGAAGTGGATCGGAATATACTCAGCATGGAGCCTGTAAGTATCCCATGGAACCCACTACCACATGAATTTTTCATTCAGCATATAGGTCACAGGATATAACATTGATTACTACATGAAGCAGATTTAAAGATGAATAATTCAACATTATTCATGTTTAATGTTTCATACATAGGGTCTCCCCAGATGGCATACACAACACTGGTCCTAACATTAGGAAGAATGAGGTGAGAGCTTCAGGCAGAGATTGTGAATGTTTTAAAGAGTAGCAAATATTGTCAGGGTTGGGGGTTCAGCAACTTATGTTATGTTGAATTTAGATCTATAAATACCGTATGTATACTGTAGTATAGCCTGGATGAAAATAATTAATTTAACCCAGGTTTTGCTATCAAAAATAACATTAGTTTGTATCTAATTCTAAAACTCTTTTATTGTGCAGAATATAACTTGAATATGAGCTAAAATGCCTTCCCTGTAAAAAGAGTGACCTATGGCAGTCAGTAAAAACAAATGTAATTGGAGATTATGGAAGCAATTTAGGAAAATTATGAGATTTTCTTTGGACAAGCAGTCACAGAAAATTTGAGCATTAGCTATGAAGCAAAAGAATAAAAAATACAGGCAGCAATCAGAGAACATTCTATTTAATTGGTTTCTATTTCAAACTAGAATGAAAATAGTTGAGAAAACATTTTCCAGATATAAATACACTTAATTACAAAGTTCTACTATGTGATCTTATGTCTAAAAGTTTTTCCTCTCTGGACAATAGAAGCTAATTTCATCTACAGCATGAACAATGATTTTACTATTATATTCTGAATATCACCATACTCATCTCACTATGTAATATTCGTTACTAAATGAGATACCTAAAGGAAGAATTAAAACTAGAAAAATGGATTTAGCCTTTTGCTGGCAGGAATGACATCCTGATAATTAACTAAATACATTATCACCTAGAATGTATTATCATATGTATTCATTTTCTTTTAACTCACTGCAAAGTTCTTTCGCAATTTGAAGCTATTTAAATTTCTCTGAAAAAAGAATCTGTCAACTTTACAGCCAATCTAAGCAAGACAATAAATAGACGTTATGTTTAACTTGCACTTCTTCTTTTTTTTCAAATAAAAACATCACTTGCTTTGGAAAATGTGATAATTTTGAGCTCTCAGCAGGCGCCAAGGGAAAATTTAACTTCATCCTCATTGGCTAATAAAAATCACACTTTAAAACAAACCTTTAAAGTTGCTGTTTACATTAGGAAGAAATGAGCCATTGGCAGAAACTGAAAAATAAGAGTTCAAAGGAAAGCTTAAAAAAAAAATTAGAAACTAACTAAAAATTAGGAAGCAAAATAATTTAGAGAAATAAATTATCAAGTTCTCCAGCCAGCTTTCCTCAAATTCTCATAAATTATCCTAGTTTTTCCCATGACCTCTAAGTGCCAAATTCAAATATCAGTTTGAAACCATGATAAATTTGATCCCTAATAGGTGCTGAAATGCAATTAAGATCAGACATAATAGTCTGATTCGAGCTAATAATATCCTGTTATCCACTAGATTCAAAGCTCAAGGCAACATACTATCCTCTTTTCTTTGACCTTCTGATTAGTGAAATTCAACACAAATCACAAATACAAATGAGAAAAGTATTATCTGTTTTTGTCCTCAAATCAGAGTAATAGACTTTTTATGAATTAGATGGTATAATTTAGATGGTGAGGATGATGCAAACAACCTTGGCTTATCAGGGATTTTTTGAAAATATAATTTTGATTAAACAACTTTTCAACAAGCTAAAAACAACACAAATATTAAAAATAAAGAAAAATAAGGAAGAATAGTGATTAAGTATGGCTTTTTTTGCAAGTCCATCAAGCATGATAAGATGACCCTCCATGTAATCCACATCTGAGGCAATTTTATACATTCTGGACAATTTTTTGGTAGACATATACCAATGGTACATCATTTTATAAAATATATCTTTTAAGTTATAGCAATGCTTTTAACCACATATTTTCCCATTGATCTATCAGTATAATGTGTCCAAAGTTCTTAGCCCATTTTATCACATAATATTCACTTGCTCTTCCTAGGCTTCAAATTTCAAAAAAAGTTGCTTTTTTTTTAGCAATTACATGTTCATCATTTGTACTTAGTTCAAATACTGTCTTCTGCTTTTCAATTTCAAATGTCCTATTACCTATCTTAAATCTTTCTTTTAACTGTGTATATAAAAAGCATTATAAACTAAATTCCTCTGCAGTCAATTGCTCTTTTGATTTTATCTTATATTTTCAGTGCTCCTGTTCTAACAATTCTGGATAAGTTAACCATATTACTTTATCTATCTTTTTTTCCTATAAAATGCTTCTGTGCTGAGAAACATAAAGGCATTTTCGGGCATTTTTGGGCTTTCTATCTGTTCTATATTCTCAGTATGGCACTTGTAATATAATAATTCCTAAAATTTACATTAGCCTTCACATTATCTACCATGAAAACTATGTCATCTGAACCTCAGTTCATACCTTTCTAATTCTAAGATATTTTTCTGCCTCAGCAGAACCTTTTTTTTCCTCTAAACTAAGCAGCAGGCTGCAGAGGGCAATTTCAAGTTAGGTAGATCGAATTCTTCTCATTCCTTTATATCGTAAAGTATTTATATTTAACCCTTGGTTTTTTTCCCTTGCCATACAAACTTAGTTATATTTTTCTGCTAATGTTTAAATGGCACATCAATATTTAATTCCATGTCTTTACATAATTATTTTCGTATAATATACAATTCATAATAATCATAATGATACACAAGTATTTCCCTTTTTTCTCACTGTTTCCATCAACTCATTTTATTTCTGATGTTAATCATTGTTGACATCTTTTGTTCATTGATGTTAAAGCTAGCTAATGCTCCCAAATCTTTTGGTTTTTCATTAATATTTCTATTCCTTCCAGAGGATCTTCCAAAATTATCACCAGGTCATCTGCAAATGCCAGTAATTTATAAGTTTCTTTTTAAATCTTCACTCCAGCAATTCTCTCATCTCACCTTATGTTCAGTGGTGGGTTTCAACTGGTTTCACAACTGGTTCGGTGATCACACACGTGCACATGTGCGCCTAACACGCGCTTCATGTGTGTGCTCAGCTTCAAAACAATCAGCTTACCTTCTATGTAGTAACACAGTAACTACAGCTGAGGCGCGGCAATCCACTCTGCTGTGCGAATCAGCTGAGAGGATAGAGAAAAGCACAGGGGTGGACAGGTGGGCCCACCTGATCGTAGGAGCTACCAGTCAGCCACCTGATCGATTGTAGGAGCTACCAGTTCACCTCAACTGATCCAAACTGGCTGAATCCCACCCCTGCTTATGTTTCTATTCAATACTTCCAAAGCTAAAATAAAGAGCAGTGGTGACAAGGCATCCTTATCTAGTCCATTTCTCTATCTCTCAAAGTTTTTTTAATTCTCCATTCACAATTATCTGTGCCTTTTGTGAAGTATAAATCAATTTACCCATTAGATAAAATTATTTTAAAATACTACACATGTTCTCTTCAATCCATACCTCATTGCATTCTCTATTTAAAAAATCTTTAAAAACTCATCATCTATCCTAACGAGAAAAGTTCATTACCACAAAACAACCTGTGCATTATAAACTTGATCTAATAAACCTACTAAAATTCCTTCCTTTTACATGTATATCTCATTTTCTGTCATTAAACAAATCCCCCCTACCTTATCATTCAAATCTTGATATTTAAAAACACAATGAAAGATAATAACATAACTGATTTAACTTTGATTAGATAAATTTAAAATACAGCATATAAAGTTGCAGGATCCAATCTGGGTCAGTCATCGGGACCAGAGGTTTTGTCTTCTGAGCATTCGGATTCATGCTGGAGCCCATCTTCAGGGAACTTCTCTCTAGCAAACACACTCTGCTAGAGATAAATTCCCTGAAGTTGGGCTCCAGGAATAAGTCAGAAAGCTTGCAAGACAAAATCTCTGGACCCAGTGACCCACCCAGATTGAATCCTGCAACAGCAAATAAAGTCTTTCTCTTATAACACTTGTATAAACAAAATCTTGAAATATCATCATCCAGTCCTAATCAAAAAAAGATCCCTTAAAATTTTGTAGAAATAGCAACCTATCTATTTTAACTTTGGTCAAATAAACCATTTTATATTCCTTTTCCTTGCTCCCAATAACCACAATATTTACCCCATATCTTTCAAAATTTTAAACAAGAAAATCCAGTTCAAATTGTCAAAGGCCTTTTCTGCATCAAGACAAATCAATGCAATATTGCCCTCCATCCAACTGTCCTGTATCTTTCCAATCTTTAAATAGAGTTCATTATATGTTGCAACACTTGTAGTAGTTGATCTTCAAATAATAAGAGGCTGGTAAGTCATCCAGTCCAGCTGCTTTTCTCATTTTAACCTTTTTTATACCTTCACAAGCTTTCTTTGTTGTCATAAGTTCATTCATTAATTACTTCTGTTTTTCTCTAATCTTGGGTAAATTTAGTTTCTTTAAATCTCATCAATCTTTGCCAGGAAATTTTCTCCTTCTTTATGTAATTAGAGTAATATTGTTGAAATATTTTTGCATCTTTAAAATTATCAGTGATTGCGGTATCTCCATCTTGTTATTTGATAGTAATATCATTTTCTTTCCTCAATTTATATGCCAACTATTTCCCAGGTTTATTTCCAAATCCAATTTTTGCTTTGTTTTGCATAATTCATTTTTATTTTCACTTCTCTTACTGTTAACATAGACAACTGCCATTGTAAAAGTTTAATTTGTTGTGAAATAATTTTATTTGGGGGAGGGATTTCTTTAATTCCTCTATTTTTATTTGTTCTACAATTTACTGTGTTTTCTCTTGTCTCTTTTTTTTTGAGTTTGCTACATAAAATGTCCTTCAAAAGCTTTATTTGTGTCCCAAACTATTCTTATACCTGTATTTTTTGTCAAAATAATTTTAACTTCTTTTACAATGTGCCATTACTATTTCTTTCTGCAATGTTTTGTTTAACCTCCATCTGAAGGGATAGGATAAAAGATGGTACTAAAATCATATTATGGTGGGAAAATGTCTTTGGCAATAGCTCTGCTTTGTGAAAAAGCCATATTTCTTAGATATATGATGAGCCAGTCTTTTTTTCTCCAGATATTGTTCTTCCTATTCTTGCATTGAAGTCTCCCATTAGCATTTTGTATCAGCATTTTTCTTTGTCTTGAAACTCTTCATAAAACTCTTCAATCTCATCATCATTATAGCTTATTGTTGATGTGCAAGCTTGAATGATTTGAAGCTTGTATTGTTTGTTCAATTGAATGATGCATTGAGCTACTCTATCTGGTACATTCAAATTTTTCTACAGAGTCTTTCAGCTCTGGGTTGATGAGAAAGCCAACTCTGCCACATTGTCCATGTTCGGTACCTCTACTGTAGAGTAAATGCCCAAACATCAAGTTCAACTAAATTTTTGCCTTTTCATCATGTTTCACATAATCCAATAATATTCCAATGCATATTGTTGAGTTCAATCAGCAGTTCTAATCGAGCATCCATTTTCATTGTTTGAATGTTGACCATTCCTATGTCCAAAGTTCAAAGGCAGTCTGATTTAACCTGGTGATTTTTAGCACCCTCTGCCTTCCGGCAGGTCTTTCTGCTGCCGTGGGTAGTTGCCCCAAGGCCTCTGGGGAATGAGGGCCATTTTTGAGGTTGTATTGCCATGTGGCAATAGACCATAATCTGCCATGCTGTTCCAATACAGAATAATAATATTGTATATTATTCCTGACATTTATATTCTGCATAGAAGTTACTAGTTATTGGGGATTAAAGATATTTAAGTATCTTTAATCACTTAGGAATATGGAAAAATCTTAACTTCACATTCGTAAATTTCTTTTATTTATTTGATTCTATTTCTATACTGATTTTTCTTATACAAATTTTTTTTAAAAAAATAAAAGCCAAATATAAATACCCATCATGGAAAGAAAATAAAATAATTTGAGAAATCTTAGCGAGCAGGTTAGAGCAGTTAATTATTCTATGTCTACATGAGTGTAACAAAAATCTTTCCTCAGGGCTTTTCCATTTATTATACATGAATGGATGATTTCCCCTAAAAGCAAACAGCAGGTCTGAAGGTGTGCTTTTATTAACTTTTTATTAGTTAAAACCCCGCTCAGTGCCTACTATGAACTCATTAGCTGTCATCTCTTCTTAGAATCGCTATTTAACAAGAAATATGCCAGCTAAACCTAAAAATTATTTTATTGTTTAGCACCTATTGGTTAAGTTTTATTTTTTCAACAGCTGCCTAACTTCCAATGGAACTCTGGGCAGTGAACAGAAAAATAAAAAAGTAGTACACTGTTCTATTGTGTACAAATCACAAAATCAATTAAAAGAATTATTTGGAGGTGTTGTAAGAAATACCTTTAAAATACATCAGTTGCTGTTCTCATAGAAACCTAAATGGTTTTAATTTGTGAAAAAAATTGTTAGAGAAAAAAAAAGGAGAGGGAGAGAGAGAGAGAAAGAGAGGGATTTATAAGATAATGTATCCACGTAATTGCTTATTTTATCCATCCCTGTAATTAAAATGCACTTCAATAAACAGTCACAAATTTACTCACAAATATCTTTCTACGTACCTGTTTTTCTGTCAGAATGACTCTCCCTAGAAGCTGATCTTCTAGGCCTTTCATGGTGACAGTAAAATCAATGATTGAAGTACGAGCACTAATCTCAGGGGTATAGGCCGGATTTGGAAGCTTGGTGGTGATATAAAGTCTGAAGCCATTCATCACATCCATTTCTTTATCCCCAACTTTTACCTAATAAACAAAAACAATTCCAAAATGGATGCATATAAGATGAATTGGACTCCTTCAAACAACCGGTAGATATTAATTAAGTATCCTTTTAATTTTGTGTAAATAAAGAACCATTTACATAATTAATAGGTAAGTAAACTTGCACATGTTAGCATAAAACACATAAATGACTTTTCTAAAACCAATTCATTCTATATAAATTTCCATATCTCTATCTGGTTTATAAATGGTAAGATTTTTGCTAATCTTTTTTTCCCCTCTGCTGCTTATCAATTAAAGCTTAGAAAACTCTTACTAATCGTACAGACTTAAGCTTAAATCCTACAACTTAAAGCCGCATTCTTGGAATCTCTACTTTAAATTGTGATCATAAAAGTTAATTGAAAAATAAACTGATGAAGTAGAAGTCAACAAGTACGGAAGAAAGATAAAAGGAAAATACTTATTTCAAGAATGAAAAGGATGCAGGCATTTAAGATGTCTCTCACATTTTAAATTGGCAAGGTAGTTCTACTATCCTTTTATATCCCACTAAAGAAGAGAAGGAAGAGAAATATCCCACTAAAGTTCCAGAATAAAAACTATTCATCAAAGGATTTTTCAAACATTGTACTATGTAGCAACCATAAAAAGTATAGTGGACCACCCAAAATAAATGTAACAGATCATTTATCAAGATAGAGCAAAAATTAAAGACTGCTGCTGTAATCTATTCTCTTAAAGATTTCTTGGTAACACCAAAGTCAAGAAAAAGAATTGTACTTAAAAGTAGAAACTAGAATTATATATGCAACTGATTTTTTTTCAAGTTGGAATATGTTATTTTTCTCACTTTGTATGTAGAACCTGTTTTAATGAAGTTTTTTTCCAGTACATGGTCCAAAGCCGGATCCAACTCCTCACCAACATCTTCGATCAACAATGGCCTTCCAAGAGAGAGACTATCCTCCAAGTGGTTTCTAAAATACTTGTGATTCAGAGAAGTGATCTGAAAAAAGAATCACAATGTTCATAAATTGTGAAAATGGATCACCAGCTTGAGGGAAGGGGAATGACATTGGACTTCAGTTGAAAAGAAGTAGCTGCTAAACTAAAGCTTTTATTTATTAACTAACCAGGATTAAAGATGAGTTTTAATCTCCAGGATCAAATCATAGCTATATTAGAACATTATTTGTTTATGATGTGTTTAGGAAATTTATGTTTTCCATTTTCACTCTTTCTTAACAATTTCAAAGCAGGAATGTAATCCAATTAAGTTTTAAAATGGAGCTTTTTAAAAAGTTAGAAACAACAGCAATTCCTACGCAAAACCAAGCCTAAAAATCAATATTGCCGGTTTCCAAATGAACCAAAGTTAATTTTGGCAAGTAAAGTTCTTCATTACAGTATACCATTCTGGAATACTTTCAAGTACTCTCTCCACTGTTTTGCTGCCGTCCTGTTTTGCTGCCATTCCAAATGTGAGTATAATGCGCTAGAATTTAATTCACCTGCAGCTCATTCCGGGTTTCTTTGTTCTTAATCCAAATCTTGCCCTGAGTTTGTGGATCAATCAGGAGAGGGTAACGAGCTGCCTTTGTGACAATGATGCCATTCTGAATTGACAGATCATCATTGGGCAGCCCTTGAAGGTTCCATTCACTGACGGTTGGTGCATCAATCAGCATCTCTGTGAGATTGAGATTGTTTCCAAATGGGATTTTCCGAGTTTTCATTTCTTTTTGCCAGCTGGTTAACAAAAGATTACGGAACTCTTGATTGAAAGGACCAGAATAGGACAGAAAGGCTGTGGCTAGAAGTACATCCCCTAAATTGATGTAAAGAAAAACCACATTAGATGAATCCATTTGCAGTGAATATAAAAGCAAACATTCAGGCTAAGCTGGAAAAGTCTTGGTCATGTTTCACTATGAAACAGGCTGCTGGGAAACCTCTTGTTCTTTAAATATTTGATGACTGTTTATATAGAAGAGAAAGCAGAAGAAAGGCGTATGTGATGTGAATATTCTGACTAGTATTATGCCATGCTTTCTCTATGTGAGCAACTTTCAGCTTAATGTGGTAAATCACAGAGATTTCTTGCACCAGGACAAAGTAGGGCCAATTTCTACTAGCTGATTTTGTTATAGCCATATTTAATGCAAAAAAGAGCATGCATGTAACCAACAATCCCATTACATGTATGCATTATAAAGGGAAAAAAGGCTGTGGCATGGGGAAAGGTATTTGTTTTTGTTATGGAAAGGAGGAAAGGAGGCAAACTTCTCCTGGATTAATGATCTCAGGATGAAAAAAAAAGCAAATTAGCCTCTGGCTTAAACACATTTCTCTCTGGAATCTGTGATTTCCTACATCAGTGATTGTCTATGGAGATTAGAATAGAATAACAGAGTTGGAAGGGACCTTGGAGGTCTTCTAGTCCAACCCCCTGCTTAGGCAGGAAACCCTATA
>JANHFL010002990.1:771776-781776 GCA_032468155.1 Oxyrhabdium leporinum | reverse complement strand
GGCAAGGAGTCAACCTGGTACTTATAACTTCATGACTGAAGCCTGCCCATTTTTTACATATTGTGTGTGTACACTGTACATCAAAAGAATCAGGCTTCAACTGCATGAGCATCTTGATTTTGTGACATGCCTCTTACTGCAAATACCCTTCATGATCTCAAAATTAGACCCATGACCCCTAGAGTAGACCCCTACTCTAATATATTGATATATGCAATAACATTAAACCATTGCTAACTATATGACTTTCAAAGCATGTAAATTATAGGCAAAGGCAGCTGAATGGTTTTAATTGCCAAAGTAATTGCGGTCTCAACATATTTTTCTTTTCTTTTTGATGCAGGAGGTTTGACATTATTATTCTTGCTCTTTCTCATTTGTACATTGCAGGATCTCTGCTTATCATTTCAGGAGTGAAATCAGCTTATTTCTTTTTACTGATGGGTAATCCTCCTTCAGTAATTATTGGGAGCAAAGCTAGTATTCTTGTCTTGATGGAATTAAGAATCTCCTTGCTTTAGGAATAAGTAAATGGGCCTCGTTTAATTTTGTCATTTGCATTTCTCACATCAAATTATCTGTTTTAAATACATTCCACTGCAGTATGCTTTCTCAATCATTAATGCTTCACATGTGGAGACAGAAAAGTCGCTATTATCATCACTGAAATGTCATCAACACAGTAATTTCCTTGTATAACCTTATTCTAAGGCTACTCTAATTTATCCAAAACTTTTCAAAGTCTTGCCAGAATGTAAAAATAGAATATTATCTTCAAAATTTAAATGTATTAAGTTTATTTTTTTCTCTGGAATGGGAGAGGAAGATATAATCAATGAGTATGCATCAAAGCAACCCTCAAAATAGATTCTGATACAGTTTTGCTTCAACACCTTCTCTATTCTACTCAGAGTTTTTTTTTAAAAAACTGACTTCAGAGTAAACGATGCACTACAGAAGAGATTTTCATCATGTTAAAATTACTGACAAAGTTATATTTTCCAATAGTCAAACATCTCAAAGCTCACCTGCAACTAGGGCATCTTTGGGCCAGCGGCTAAACCAGTCTATAGTGCAACCAGAAATGAGTGCAGGGAACTTCAAAGCTCTGTTTCGGAATTTTTCACCCACTGGTGAAAAACAAAGAACCACATGCAGGTTCTGGCGAACTCTAGTCATGAAGTAATCATATACATTCTCATTGGTGGGAGGACGTCGTGGATGCTCCCTCTTCATAACTGGAATGAGATCGCCAATGATTTCATCAATTTCATCACGAGCAAACAAGTTGGAAACCTGAACGAGAAGATTTTTATTGTAACCCACATACAGTCAGCTGTTAATTTAAAAAGTTGATTGTATTCATTTGAAATGTTGAAGTTAAAGAGCTCATTGGTAGAGTGTTTCATCTTTATAATTGATAATTAAAGCATTTTAATTATAATCCATTCATTGCTATTTTATTGTTAGCCATTCTGAATGCTAGTTTATGGGGAAAAGTAGGATATGCCAATAAAATATTCACATTTAATTTTCCTTTCTCTTCCCTTTTATTCTTAAAACCTGTGGCTATCCAGATGTTACTGAATTACAACTCCTGATCTGCCTTGCTAGCTAAGGCTTCTGGAGATTAATTGCCAGTAATATTTGGAAAGTGACAACTGGCAATTTCTGTGTTTTTGCTTTGCCCTAGAAATAAAATATTCTCAATCTGTGTGATTCTACTAAAGATTTTCTCCAAGTCTGTTTTTACTGATTTATCGTACCTCAAATGTAAATTAACTAACGACTAAGAGCTTGATCTGCTCTATATTTACTCAAAAATCAGTATTCAGTGGGTAAGGTTTTTCATCAGCAGTGAACTCAAGCATAGAACTTTACAGAATCAATCTGCCACTACAACTTTATCAGCCAAGCTCTCTGTTTCTGAAAACCCAGGACTAACTCAATGCCAAGAGGAAAGCTAAAAATCCTACTTCTCCTGATGATAGAACATTGTTCATATACTCCAGGAAAGCTTCATCTTTTATTTCATTATCTGTAAAAATGAAACTGATTCCTTTTCCTTGCTGTCCAGCAGTCTTATACAGATGTTTCAAGTCTTCCATCAAATTAGATACATTGTAGGACCTAGAAAAATGAAAAATGAAATTGTCACAAACATTCCAAGCTTCCTAGCCTACAAATAATTTTGATTGAAACAATGTCTTTAAATGAGAACAATTTGTTCTGGCCTTTCTGCTCAGTGCCTGTTTTAATGGTTCTTGCTTTTAGAAATATGTATATCCACATGGTTATATCTATGCATTTTAATACCCCTCGGTATTTAATTTTATTTCTCAATTTGTCTAGTATTTTATCCTTCATTTTTGTTTCATTGTTCTAAGCTGTATAATGTTTTGATGATACAGAATGTAAACATAATTAACAAACCAAACTAGGCTGTTTTGATACATAAAAGTCCTATCAGTTACTCAAATGCTAAATTTACTTATTTTAAATGGAATATATTTTATCTAAAAAGTACGAGGACTAATTTACAAGAAGAGCATGGGAAAACTGTCTAGGTATTCTTTCTTTTTCCAGGATTGTAGAGAAAATTAGTTTTTTATGTTGCTTCATTTTTAAAAAAAACTCACTTTGAATGTTATCTTTTGTGTTCTAGATAAGGGTGAAATTTTTCCATTGCCTTTTCTTTACTACAAATGGTTATTATTTTCCTGTAGTATTGACTGTAATATTCATCCTATAACCATTTCTAGAATTTGAGAGAGTTTTCATTCAACCAAATCAGGAAGGCAAAATAGTTCAAAAAGCAGGCTAATGATTATGTAAACTTGTACTTCTTAACATTAGAACTAGCACAGTAATATGTTTTACATGATAATTATTTGATTTCTTTTATAAATTAAGCATCCATTCTGATACTGTGTTTTACTCAACAGGTTACCTTGTTAATGTGATCTGGAACATATCATAGCCTGCAATGAATGATGCCAGTTTTGTCAAGATTTGCTTTCCAGACCCTCCAACTCCAACAAGGAGGGCATTTCCTCGGGGAGTGCGGATCACACGAGAGATCTACAAAGCACAGCACCATTTTGTTGGTTGTATGTTTAGAATAACACAATATCAAGCAGATACTTAATAAGTTCCTACATTGCACCACATCCTTAATATGGGTAGCACAATGGTGATCTTAGTCTTTGAACTGATCATTCCATAAACTCTTTCCAAAAATATAAGCTCCAAGTTTGGCCACAGACAATTTGCTTTCTAGTATCAAGGATGGTGCTTCTCTTATTCATTGAACAGAAGTCTATGGATTAGCATTTGAATCCACACTGTAATGGCCAGCATCTTCTATCACATCCAGTCTAGCTTAAAATAGCATGATCAAGTACCCAGAATAGTGTATAAGCTGAACGGATTAATTACTAATGGGAATCTTTCCCCAAAGCCCACCTGTGATAACTGTTCAAGCCACTAACACACAAAACTGTCACTACTTATATAATGAGTCAGTGCAACGATACAGATACCAATTATTGTTTTAATACAAACTATTCTTCTGACAAAGAAGATCATTTGGGTTTGGAAGTATATTTTGAGTTCTTATTTGCATAGAATTTTCTTTCTCAGAAAAGTGCATAAGACCAGTGTCTTCTGTTCTATGGAGGTTGCCTAATATACTCAAACTCTGAGGACTCAGGCACTGATCTCTTCAAAATGTCATAGTCACCTTAAGAGGCCCTACACATTTGAGTAAGCTGTACTGTCAACAGAAGAAGTCTGATTAAATATAGTGGCAGAGGTAACAATGATTTATTTCTGCTTAGCTGAGAAATCTCTCTCCTGACTACCTCAATCTGACTATCTTTAAAAGAAAAATAAAGCTGTGCCTCACAGAGACTAGAGCAAGACTGCTGACTGAAGCAGAAATCTACAGGAATGACAGGTGAATTAGAGACAGTCATGACTGTTCTTGCCCCCTATAATCTGCCACCAAGATAGCCATCATATGCTTCATAGTAGGGCTGGTTCTGGTTAACCTTCATCCCCATCCTTAGTACAGTTAGTATTTGGTACAAATGAATGAGTCTATTTCTCACTTATGTCACTTCTACATAGTTATACCCACAATATTGTTATTCTCTAAATCTGCCTTTTAAAAAAAAAAAAAAGTGACAGTCTCAGGATACCAGCATTAATAAGAGCAACCTATAAGCTCTCGTGTTTAGCATTTCTACAAAGTCTAGGACAATATCCAGCATCAGCCTTGCTCTCTCATACAAGTGACTGGATGTAGGATGGATAATTTTTTAACTACAAATAAACATACAATAATTTTGAAAGATTTATCATTTAGTTCTCTAGTGTCAACACTGTGATCATGAAAGCAGCATTTTCTGAAATTTTTTAGAGTACATATGGGTAAGTCTTCATTCAAGAAAGTTTCACTAATTACATCTGAATATTATTAGAATTTTTGCAGATGAAACTAATGGCTTATCAAAGGTTCAACTCAGGCATCTGAAATCACTAAAACTTAACTAAAGCAAACTTAACTAAAGCAACTAAACCACTGATACCTTTATTAAGTGAATCATAGCATCGGTAAAAAACACCAAATCCATTCCTGCCCCACGGATACTTTCATTATATATTTGCAAAAACATGTTCAAACGGTCCTTCAGAGTGCCAAAAGATTCAATGGGTTCATATATTTTAGGCATCTCAGCCTCTGCTTCCTCTGGTTCTTCTCCTATAAGAAAATAACACTTCCAATTAGTATGAATTCATGTATCACTCCTGTGTGTCTTCTAACTTTACAGTCTACTCGCTTCTGAAAAACGAAGAAGGGCATTAAAATGTATGAATATTGATGACTACAAATGCAATAGGTGACAACAATGAGAAGCGGTGCAGAAGAGTAGAATTTATCAGACTTCCGGCTTAATGGCCTACCTAATTAGTGAGAAGAAATCGAAATTTTAAAAGCTGTCATTTTGGCTGTTTGTGCAGTCATGTGGCTGATGAGCTCCTTTGTACTTTGCTGACCCAAGTGGATGTGGCAATATTTTCCCCCTTTTTCAGGGCTTTAAACTAATACACTAAAAAAATGTGTTTATGTGGTTTAAGAAGGAAATGTGGCTCTTAATTAATACAAGCATGCCAAATTTTTCACATTTCAAATGTTTTGAGCCCAGAACCTCCTAGTCTGGTCCAGCCTTGAAATAAGCATTTTTTTAAAAGTCTGGACTTTATTCAGTAATTTTGGAAAGAATGACGGTTTTGAAATTGGAATGGAACTTTGTTTATTTCACCTCTGAAGACTTGTATTAATTAGTTATACAACTTTATAATGCTTCCTGAAAAAATTCCCCCACATCCAATCACTGAAGATATACACATACTTCTCCCAATCCAATTATACATAGCAGTGCATAAACAAATTAACCAAACTATTTCCTCCTTGCATTCTCTCCAATTTGTCCCAGTTGGCTGCTTTCTCTAGAAGAAAATATAATTTAATAACATATGCCGAAATCTTAAATGCCAAAATATATGTTCCAGAGTCCCAATTAATCTCAACTCTTATGTAATACAATTTTTTTCACAGCATGGTATTACTTCTCAGCTTAGAGTTTGGAAATTACTGAGAAGAAATGACAGGAGACAATACTGCACATACTGCAGTAGGAAAAGCAAGAACAGAGACAACAGAGATGTGTAGATCAGCAATCCCCAACATTTCTGGCTTTGCGGACTGGCGGGCAGGGAGGGGAGGGAGACAGAATGGATATGCATGATGGGCGAGCAAGCACAAGTGTGTGCAGCTTCATTTGCATGAGTGGCAGACACACGCACCTGCCGCTTGCACAAATGGAACTGCATGCACATGCCCACTGCTGGCACAGGTGGAGCTGCGTGCATACGTCAGTTCCGAATGGGCCAAGACCCGGTTGTGAGCTGTGGCCCGGGGGTTAGGGATCCCTAGTATAGATGATTTGATAGGAATGGAGAAATTCCTGCAGCACCTTTGGAGAAACTGGAAGCCACACATACTGAGTTGTAACCACTATGTCTACAAAAATGGGACACTAAAAAAAGCAAACATAGAAAGCAAGACTTTACATACAACAAGTATTTCCATGCATTTGGCTCATGTTCTTATAACTCCCTTTTAAAGTGAAGACTTGGCCAATTAATTTCCCCTCTTTATGAGAAAATGTCCATACATCTTGATTTGTGGGAAAAGCTTTTGAACATTGAAGTAATGCTTAGCAATATAAATGCTAGTGTAAGAAAAGAGGTTTTGAAGCATATTTGCAAGTTCAGAGAAGGACATCCCCAATGTGACACTCAGCCATTTTTCAAAATGCCATTCTTTCATACTATGTTAACCAAAATTAATTTAAATACAAGATACTTTGCGCTAAAATAGTTTTTGAACCATGCAAAACAAAATGCTAGTACTACAGTTAATTGCTCAAAGTAAAGTCATCTCAAAAGCTGAATCAAGCATTAAAGCACCGTCAATAAAATTATGTAGTGCTTTCTCTGACAAAGGAAAGGTTTTTAAAAAATGCCAGTTGCAGAACATTTCAAGTGTTTTAGGATTATTTTTATATGTATTATGACAACTGGCTTTATCAACTATTTTACCCTACATTGAGAATATATTTTCCTATATTGTTTATAAAGCTGGAATATTTGCTCAACAACATCCCAATGCTTAGTTTCAGCTTTATCAGATTGCTGGATCACCTATTGAGAAGCATGCTTTATATCTAAGAAATTATTCCCCATTAGACTATGTATTAAAGCAAAATAGAAATAAAAATCATTATCTTGTCTACAACTAGCCGTGCTTGCTACATCGACATCTATGAAATTAAAGATGAACTCCTAAGTGCAGAACTCAAACTCTTAGAAGAAATGAGGCAAATCTGACCAGATCAGAAGCCTCTAGCTTACCTTTGAGAAACTTTTCCTTCAGACCTAGTATGAAATAAAATGTGTTTCCATTTAAAGAAAATATATAACTTAGTTCTTACAAAGGATGGTTTATAGCTTTCCTACTTATTTCTTGAAGATACAGATTTATCAAATGGTGTGGAAGATACTGTATCACAGATCTTTCTCATGACTCATATCAGCGAGAATCCATACATGTTCTCATAGAAGGTACTTCCTTTATATTTAATGACAGCCATTTTAAAACATCAAGTACTAGGACTAAAATTCCAAGCATACTCTGATCACCTCTGAATTCACTGAAAATCTATTCAAAGTTAGTTTGGAATTATACATTCTGGATTAAGTGGTAGTGATATCTTGCCTTCTGCAACTGGAATATAAAATAGACTGAAGACAGACTTAGCTTGAAGCTCATACTGTCAGCAACTCATGCAAATCAACCTACTTTTACTTCTTCTGTCCCTTCTAATCATCTCAACTGCCACGCATAACAATCATCCATAATGTCTCTGGGCAAATGCCTCTTCTAATGGTCACACTTTAAAGCTACTGAGGAAATGGGTACAATTAAGTAGATCTTTATGGAGTGGTGCATACCACATCAGTAAATAACTTCGGAGGATTTCTGACAAATTGTATATAATTCCCTCATACTAATTGGGAACTAATTGGGATCTTTACTGGGAAAGTATTAGTTTATCCAGTCTTATGTAAACCAGGCTTGGAGAATTCCTTAGTTTGTCCCTGTTTGGTAGCATCACAAGTGGCCATTTTCATGCCATGCATATTAAAACAGATATTATAGACATTAACAAAAACAGTTTTAGAGCCTAGATGCTGGGCATGGAGATTACAAAATATTTGGTTTCCAGCATGAAAGAAAGGATAGACTTCCTCCCAAAGCTGCAAACTCTCCTGCAAGCAATTCTTTTTCCTCCACCAACTCAATTAAACTTGATAATTAGCTCTGAGGTTTTAAAAGTATAACTGTTCTGCATTTCCAAGCCCAAATCTATTACTTCTTTGTACGGTACTAGTATCAGGCATATTTTTTTCATTCTAGATTAAGTTTACCTGTTGCTTCAGGTGCATCTCTTAAGAAATCAACAAAGAAAGCTTCCTTGTTGAGTGCCACTAGTGCTGCCTTATCACTACCAAGTTCTCCTTCAATTAGCTTTGCCAGTGCCAGATCAAACCATTCCACGTCCTCAGGAGTTGTGAAACGATCAGCGATAACACGCTTACATTCATGCTTCCATAGCTTAATGAGCACCTGTTCAGAGAGAGCAGAGAAAAACAACTGTGTGTAGCTTCACCATGTTGGAATTTGCAACATTCAAAATAGATGCTTCTCATACATATTTATTTTGAAAAAGATGCGTGTGATTATTTTGTTACAAACTATTTTGTAGCAGTGCTGCCCATATTCATTATTAAATATGGGAAACAACCTCAGCTACATTAATTAGGATAGTAATTATTCTCCACATTTAAAAATGTTTTTAAAATACACATGATATAGGTACAAATCTTGCATCTAACCATCTGTTTGTATTTGCCTGTGTATGTGTATAGTTTTTCAGCTAAGAACTGGGAAAGGAAAAGAAGATAAGAGACTCCAGAATTTCTTTTTAATTGATTTCCATTTGTTTTTCCCTTAAAAAAGTATGTTTATGTGATATATCCCAACTACCTGCTTTGAGGTTGAGCAAGGGCAATTCAGAATTAAGTTAGAAATGATACCCACGAGTCACTAATGATCTAGCAAGTGTCTTTGTGCAGCACGTTAAGCTTAGTCTTGTAGCTTGGTCAATTGTGCAAGTCCAGCTCACTTCATTAGTTTACAATTCAATGTACTGTACTAACTGGGGTTAATTCCAGAGTCGGTGTAAACAGATGAGAAGAGGAAACATGCTCTTAGTGGTACAAAAATTCAACACATTCGCCTTTCTTTCCTTTCAAAAATCATTACAGATTGCCTTTTGCAAAAAAAAAAAAAAATGTTGACAGTGCGCTCCCTTACATTTCAATTTAGTTTTGTTGCTCTTCCCTGCTGTGGTGAACTACCACAAACACCTGTGTGAATATCTAATTGCAGACCTCTGCTCAAGCTCCTCTGTGCCACTAAATGCAGTACAATTGCATTTGCTCTGTGCTTCTCCAGTCTGAAATAAGGAAATAACTTCCCTAAATAATGCATGGCATACTTTCTATGTGTAAAAGCTTTCTACAGGTAGTCCTCAGTTAACAATTACTACTTGGATGAGGAATTTTTAGAAAAACTCAGACTAAGGTAGAAGTCAAAGAACAACAACAACAATTTTAGAAGCCAGAAATAGCAAATTATTTCCAAATGTTGCCCCAAATGCTATGAAATAAAGAGATTGTGCCTTTTTAAAAATGTAATTTAGTCTATGAACTAAAAAAGCCCTACATTAATAAAAGGACTAAGTAAATATGATATTAAATCAGCCTATGATACTAGTTTGCCCCATTTCCTTCCTGGACAATAGTATTGACTTTTCTGTCAACTGCTTTTTCATAACTCATCTCCTCTTCATTTGGTTTCAATTCCATAAATATCTAGGCTTGGTCCAATAGTGATGGGATTCTGACTAATAGTCTAATTTTCTGATATCCTGACTTTTCACCAAGTATGGCTGGCATCTTCAGAGGCAAAGTGATCTATTCCACAGGCTATGATCAGGAACTAAGTACTTACATTTGTAAGCAAACTAATCTCTAATTGAACCAAGTCACTAGAATTCTAAAAAAAACCCAGACTTCCGATTGGCTCTGTCCAGGTGAATTTTTAATTGGTCTGATTTAAAGAAGTTCCAATGAAGCTAATATTTAATGGTCTATCTTTGAAACATGCTATAGGTAGTCCACAAATCAGTTTTAAATGGGGTTTTAAATATTTAATATTTAAAAAACATTTTTTTAAACATTACACAGCCATTAGTTTAATACTTTTAATCAATTTTAAATCTATATATTTATATTTGTATTGTTT
>JANHFL010002990.1:755462-771676 GCA_032468155.1 Oxyrhabdium leporinum | reverse complement strand
CAAGGGAGTGCATGGCAACTGACAGTGCAGCACAAGTGCAGAGAGACTAGGGGAGGATGGATGGGTGAGAGAGACTTGTGGGTTGCGAAGAGTACATGGGGGTGCAAGGGAGTGCATGGCAACTGACAGTGCAGCACAAGTGCAGAGAGACTAGGGGAGGATGGATGGGTGAGAGAGACTTATCCCAGTGACTTGCAATTTCCTTTGCAGGCTTCCCCTTTCTGAAGAAGCCAGCACCAAAGGATGGAAATGGCAATCATGTGACTGTAAGGTGTTGCAACTGTCATAGGTGCGAATTGGTTGCCAATCTCCCAGATCGCAATCACAAGACTGCAGGAGTGCTGTGAAGGTCAGAAATCCAAAGATCGGTCGTAAACACTATTTGTTCAGCACTGTTGTATCTTTGAACAGTTACTGAACGAATGGTCATAAGTCTAAGACTAATTGTACTACTTATTCATTCAGGCAAGACTGCTGAAGATTCTTTATAATGTTGATTAAGTAAAGCCTCTTCTATCTTGATGTGACATAGAACCAATCAGAAACTGGCTGTCTTGAATTCTAAGGATGTGGTGGTGTATGTATCTGCACTAATACATTTAGACTCAGTGTTTGCAATTAAAGTATAATAGTATTTACTACTTATGGGGTTATCTATAATTCTGTTCCAGTAGCTCTTTTTATAATCTAATATAAAAATGCATCCAATATAAAAAAATGTGAATTTAATATATGAAAATGACATATGCATTACTTACATCGGAATCATTGATTACTTCTGAAATAGTATTAAGCATTCCTTGCCAGATCCTGGAAAGATCCCGAAGGTTGAACACATAATGGAATTTGGCCGGAGTTGGCAGCATTTTGATCTTGGTCATTTGCCACAACCGCCGTGTCAATGGGACCAACTTAGCAACTGTCGCTCTCACTTCTTCCAAAAAGCCTCTTTGGCTACAATAATGCCCTGTGCCAATCACACCTGGAGAATTCAAGTTAGATAATCTAAGAAATCCATCCATTTCCACATTTTACCTATATCGCTGTGAACAACGTTATCTAATCACATTAAGATTTGTTAACTGAGAGCAGCAAAGAAACATTTTAAGTAAATTTAATACAAAAAATATTAATTAATTAAAAGATCATATTGTGATACCTAGCAAATGAATGCATGTTTAAAATTGCCTGAAAAACACACAAGCCAATACTAAGGTTAGACTAAGGTTAGACATTGCCCAAACACACAAGCCAATACTAAGGTTAGACATGGCATAGAGGGATTAAAAGAAAAAAAATCCACTGAACTTTTTCATGCAATCTCCACCAATGTACATTGTTAAAAACAGAATATCCCAGGAAATCTATTTTAATATACATTTCCCAAATCACTGATCTCCTGTATAAACTCATTCCTTTAGTTTAATGGAGCTAACCTTTTTTGTTCAGACTTTTTACAGTTATGTTTCTGTGGGATTTTTCTCTCTCTTTTGTTTTGGCACTGTTTTGAAAATAATGACAGACATTAGCAATTTAATACTAATGCTGCAATTTTAAATGCATCTGCTTGTGCAGTGGAAGATATTATTTACACCTCTCCTCAAATTTTCCACTTCTCTTCACTTTTCAAAGCAAAACAAACACTAAGTGCTACCTAATGAGCAACAAAACTAAATAACCACCCTGTTTTACCAAAAATCTTGTCAATGGATGGGTTAGAAGGCAAGGTGCAATTAAACACAGAAAACTGTCTCTTCAGTCTCTGAGGGATGTCATTTCGTCCACCACCAGGGTGTATCATGGCAGCCAAAAACTGGATATCCACAATGTTGGTGAATTCTCCAGGCTTCTCCAAATTATAAAACCCATTTTGCTCCATCAGTTGCCTAACAATTTCATTAGTGACCTGCAAGAAAGGTTTCAGGATTAAAAACACCCAGTCGACTATTTTTGCAGACATCTACGTTTATACAGCAAATTATATACATAAAATAATAGAATGGATTTTAATGTCTCTTCTTTCCACCATAACCTTTCTAATTGATAATCCTATAATTTTCCCAGTGAGTTTTTTTTATCTTTATGTCTAGGCTCAGCTGGGCATCTCTTTGTGTCTTCCATTCTTTAAGAACGAGCTGATATAACCATACCCCAGTTCCAGCAGAGATATAACAGATGCAGCTCTTACCATTTCTAATCCTGATTCAAAGGTTCTGACCAGAAATTGGAGGGAAGAACATCTGGTTCTCAAGAATGCCAGCAACAGAATGTAGCAAACCAGAAGGCAGCAATAAAGAGATGGTGATCTCCCACTCTATCCTTACCTGAAGAGGTTCCATGGAACTGGTCTAGTCATTAATTCCTTGGTCTTTGCCACAGTCATCAGCTCTGCTTTCACAAAGCCATTTTCAGTTTCACATAACTCTCCCCTTTCCACTTGTAAAAATTATGAAGGACCCCAAAAGAGCATTTGTTTGTATGGATTTATCATTTTTTACCAAATTAAAATTGACCTATTTGCTGCCACTACCACTTCTCATGTTTGGCTGTGATTTTAATATTGCATTGTTTTTCAAACATATGCTGAAAAATAATTTTAATTTCACAGACCCCTGAGAAGTTTTTGGGTGATCCGCAGGTATCCTAGGACCATACTTTAACACTGAGCTCAGCAAAGTGTAAAACTTGATATGCAGTACTACAAGTACAAGCAAGCACAATCGTAAGTGGATTTACTGGTTTCTGACCAACCTATCTACTGCTGAAACCAGTCAGTCAGTCAGTCATTGGATTTGTATGCTGCCTAATCTATTCACACTCACAATGACTTACAACTATACAGTTAGTTAAAACACTCATGGTAAACTGTAGTAAATATAATTGATTAATTAATCCATAAAATCATATAATTAAATAATAATTCCATAAAATCCATAAAATTATATAATTAAATAATAATCCCACCATTTTTTAATTTGCATATAGAAAAAGGCCTTCAACCACTAAAGGCCCTATGGAATAATGTGTTTTTTATTACCATCCTGAAGATCACCTTGGGCCCCAATTTGGAATAGTCAAAAACTTTTCCTGAGATGAATATATTAGATGAATCAAGGAAGTTAGGTTATAAAACACTTTTTTCTATTTGGTTTTCACTGATTACAAAATACAATCTATTTTGACCAGACGCTATATATCCATTTGGATTTAAAAGAGTTCTGTTTAATGCAGTGCACATCCCACATGTAGCATTCCTGGATGGCTCTACATCTTCATGAATACCTATTATTGCCCTCGTTAGGCAATAAAACAAAGGATTTGAGGGATGCAATTTCTCAATGGCATGACTACCGCCTCATCAAATATTTTTGGGCTGTCTCCATCTCTGTAGCTGGTAAATTGCTGCAGTGCCACAATAGTTTCACATTAATCTTCTAAGATGGAGCAGAAAGGCGATTTTGATGCTTACCCTCACGTGTTTTTTTCATTTCAAATTGCTACATAAAACTTCAAAATGAAGAAAGGATAGGATTAGAGCAGGGCACTGGCTGGGTATCTATTTATATTCTCCATTATTGGTCAGATAGAAGCAGTACCAGTTAGTTATAAAAAGCTGCAGGCATAAGAAGTTTGGTCAAGCAAGAATCTTTCTGAAATTATTCTGAGGGTTTGTAAGCGAAGGATAGGTGTAGACATACTGAATAACTATGCCTATAAAAGCCCATAAGTAGTATTCTATTATCATAAAGGCAGAAACACAAATTGCAATGAGAAACCTTATGATTCCTCTTAAGCCTTAGCAAACTACCCAAACTAATCTGAGATGTTTGTCATTCAGAATAAAATCAGAAATTATTCTTCGCTGACATATAAGGAACCCATGCATTTACATAATTGTTCTCCAATATTAACATATCTGAGCAAAACTGTAATTGAAATCAAAATATTTCATTGAGCGGTGTAAAGAATTGATGCAAGTACATCTGACCTGATCTCCCCATTCATTGATTACAGGCATATTCACATCATCTATGAAAACTGTCATTTTCTTTCCTGTGGGAGGACCATATGTTGTGCCCATGCGCTTGTCCACATAGCTTTCTATTGTGCGCTGCAAGAAACACATGAGTTTATAAAATAACTTACTGTAAGCTTCTTTTTATAATCACTAAAGGAAAGGTTGTGTGTTCTGCAAACTGTCTGCTTAGAACTAAAGAACTTCAAGCAACTGTAAGAAGAAATGTAACATACAATTAGAAATCCTTAAGTCAGTAAGTCCTTTGCTATTGAGACTCCAATAAAAAAAATTAAATATTCCTGGCCAATTCAGATATTAAAAGTTATCGCTGCTTCAAAGGGTTGAACAGAACAATCCCATATTCAAAAAATGAAGGGAACGAGGAGAAAGGAATTTTGCCATTACCTGCTCTGAAAGAAGAAGACACAACGCAAAATCTCTTCTGCCAGAAAAGATTGTAGTGATAAATGATTCTCAAGTGGCACACAAACATCAGGGGATACTAACTTATACTACATACTGCACTCTTCTGCTGATTTTGGCAGAGTGGTTATTAGTATCAAGATATTTACTTCAAGAATAAATCGTCCCGTTTAAGTCCATATGAGAAACATCTTGCAAAAGTCTATGCTATTCCATTCCAGGCATGATAGTGTTACCTTTGTCTATTATATCAGTGCCTGAATGTTCAGTCTACCTTGGTGTTTAGTACCAGTCTCGTGTTCTGCCCCCTTGCTCTCACCTCATTTACCTGGTCAGCAGACCTGTGGTTGCCCTGGTCTTAGGCTGCTGCTTTTAAATGTCAGATCATTCTGCAATAAGGCTAGCTGGATGAATTTAACAACGATGTTACTAGCTTATCAACTGCAGTGATTCACTTAACAAATGTGGCAAGAAAGGTCACAAAATGGGACAAAACTCAATTAATGAGTGTCTCAGTTAACAACAGAAATTTTGGGTTCAATTGGGGTCGTAAGTCGAGGACTATCTCGACTTACGACCCCAATTGAGGTACATATAATTGTATTGTATGTGTATTTTTGCAGACAAAAGTATAAATAAAAGTATAATTTTTGGAAATATTGCACTACAGATTTGACCAAAGTATGATTTCTGAAAGACTTCTATCTATTTTGATTACCTTTTACATAATGCACTTCATTATTTATTGCGCATATGGTTTAAGGAGATGGACAAGATTTTATTTTGTTAAATGTGACAATAAAGCTGAAGATGTCTGAGAAAATGAAAACCTTGTACAAGGTTCAAAATACCAAAAATAGATGAAATTTAATATATGAACAAGGAATGGTTTCTCCAAAAAATGACCAATTTATTATTAAAGTCAAAAGAACCACCGAAAATAGCAATCCATGAACATTTGAAGTACTACTTATTCAAATATTTTTGATTAATTTTTATTCTGGTATATTTTCAATGAGTTACAAAGTTACCTCTGTTCTGTAGGAAAGAACAAAATATATGCTAAGTTTCACCTGAAACATGAAAGGAGTGGTTGCTGATGAAAAGTTAAGGCTCTTAGCCATGTGATTTTCAGGATTACATTTTGACATGTATCCTTTGATGATGACAGTCTTAGCGGTCCCTTGTTCACCAATTAGCAGAACAGCCTGAAGATGAAAAGAGAATTCAAATGATTTTAGGGATATGAGAGTCAAAGGTAGTGATAAAGGCTCAGATCTCAAAACTGTTTCAAATAATGAAGAAATGGATCACTCTTTGCAGCATGGTGTATCCATAACCAAAATAAAATTAGTTCTACCAACAATATTAACACTGGTTTTGTGACTTTAATAAACAAACCATTTGTTACTTTCCTCATGTGGAAAATGAAGGATAGAATATTTACAGATTCTTACTGGTATAACCGTTTTAATCTTGAAGTGAAGCAAAACCGCCAGGACAGTCTGGGCAAAATTTTAAAAATTAAAGATCAAAAAACAAATAATGCAGCATCCTGAAAGTTAAAAGACGGATTCAAAAGGGCAAACAGAACAATTCAGAAAAGTTGCATTGAATGGGAACATTCAAACTGCTAGTGAGTTTCAAAGATTTCTTTATGGCTGTGCACCAGGGTGTCAAACTCAATTTCATTGAGGGCCACATCAAGGTTGTGTTTGACCTCGGGGGGGCTGGGGTGGGTGTGGTCAGGGTGGGTGTGGCCAGCTTGACATCATTTGTGTTGGGAGCACCTGCGGTGGCAAAGTTCTAAAGCAGAACTTCCCTCAGACCCTCCCTCACTCTCATTATAATCTCCTTCCTTCCTTCTCTTCTTTTTCCTTCCCTCTTCATTCTCCTTTCTTCTTCCTTCCCCTTTCCTTATTTTTCCTTCCTTGCTCTCTTGCCATCTTTCCTGCTTTTTCTTTGTCTTTCCTCTTTCCCTTTCTCCTTTCCTGTCCCTTCTTCCATGCTCAAATGCAAAAGGGGAAACATTTCTCCTTTTGTTTTGTTTTTAGTTGTTTTGCAAGCCTTTTACCAGCAAAAACAGAGTCCAGGGGGCTGTGCGCAGCCCCCCCCGGGCCCCATTTTTGGCAGCTACAGCCTCCTGTAGCTCTCTGCCAGTGAAAGAAGGACCCGTTTTCACTGACAGAGTGCTGCAGGAGGCCATTGCGGCAGAAAATGGGGCCCAGGAGGGCCGCAGGTGCCCCCTGAGCTCCATTTTCACTGATAGAGTGCTACAGGAGGCCGTTGAAGCCAAAAATGGGGCCCAGGAGGGCTGCACGTGACCCTCCCAAGCTGTTTTCGCTGGCAGAGGCACTGCAAACCAGTCCTTTGCTGGTTCTAGGGCAGCCCCATGGGCCAGATCCAGCCCATAGGCATTGAGTTTGACATCCCTGCTGTAGACATTTGATCCTTACCCAGTTCATAAGGACCACTAACAATTAACAATTAATAGCAATTCCAGAAGCATTTTAAAATGAAGTTACTGTCTCTCTAAAGCACTATAACATCTCACTATGGAACAGGAGAGTATTACCTTGCCTTGTTTTGCAATTGTATGAATAAGGAAATCAGTTCTCACGTTGTCAACATTTGGAACCAAAATAGAGCCGTATTCTGGAGTAATGTTAGTAGGATACACATATTCTTCAACACATGTATTCCAGTGCATCCAATTACCTAGCCAGGAAAAAAAAATCTAGAAATTTGACAGCAATCTATCTGAACTTTAAGTTAAAGTAAGGGTCTTATTGTGATTTTATGTCTTATTAAGTTGTTCAAAATAAAATGGAAATGCAACCAAGTTAAAGCACCATCTTTATCCATAGTAAACCCTAGCAAAATGGTTGAACAGTATAATTATGGGACAAACAACATAACCAAGTATTAAGTAAAAAATAGAAGAAAATAATTTTATAAAATATAAATAGAATTTTCTCCAAGATGTCTGCTATTTAATTAATGTAGTGTATCTCTACTTAATTAGCACATAAGAAGACATTTAGGAATTAGCTGGATAGAACTTTTGAACATTTTCCTCATTTAAAGCATTACAAGTATAGAAGAAAAACCTAGTGCCAGTTTAGTTAATTTAAAAAACAGCCAATATAAAGCCATTCAGAGGCAAAGAAAAGGCATGGCACAGGTTGGCAGAGTTCCTATATTTCAGGTTTAGAAAAAGGTACTCCGAATAACTGATAGTTTATATCATGTAGAACATGTTGCACAATGTATTCATTTGCCTCTGCCAAAATGAAAAATGAAAAAAGCAACATTTAATGAGCATTGCTTATTAAATCTGGTCTTTCCTATCATAGCTGATTGCAGTTGCAGCATGCTTTTGCCATTTAAACATGTATTTTCTCTTTCTCTCTCATGTAAAACAAATCAAAACAGCAGTCCTTATCACCCAAACTATAGCCTTACCTCTCATGTTATTTAAATAATTTATTTCTCTTTCTCTTCATGTAAAACAAATTGAAACAGCAGTCCTTATCACCCAAACCATAGCCTGACCCCTCATGACTCATAGAAAACAGCAACTCTATTTATATGTTTGCTGGCCACTCTTCTTTGTTCCAATCAGAAACAGCAGGATAAAGCATTCTTCCTAGAGACTGGGAAGGCCTATCCATTCTTTCTGACTGCTGCCTAAGACGTTATCACTGCCACTACTGTCAGAATCCTGGATTTCTGAATAGTTTTTTTCCACCAAGCCAGTGAAGTTCAGCTGTAGAAACTGAGTTTATTAAAAATAAAAGCCCCTAGGAAATATATCCTTGAAGTTTACCCAACAGTAGGTCAAAGATGCCTTATATCTCAACAATTTAGAACTAATTTAGCAAAACACAGGGCAAATGAAATAGAATTTAAAATGATTGACATTGGCTTATGTAGAATGTGTAAGCTTTACATGTAGAGAGGAAGAGGGAGGCAATCACATTAACTTCCCTTCAATTTCGGTCAAGTCATCACATCTCAGTGCAGAGGACTATTAACACTGGACAGCTGGAGAGCTGGAGTGTGTGGACACTCTCCTTGTAACATAGTTTTAGACATCACATGTGTCTTCTATAAGCAGAAGGTTATAAAGAGGATAGGAACAGCAATTACACAATCTCTACTGCTCCTTTCATAAACTCCTACAGGGTTTGGAGTAACTGAAGGTTATACAAGTATACAATAGATATTTTAAATGCTGAAGATTCTTCAGTTCAAGAGATGAAATCATTATTGAATAAACTGCAGTAGAAGATCTCAAGTTGTGAGATGTGATTTAGCTGCATTATATAACCTAGACCTTTTGACAACAAGCATAGCAACTTTTTGAGAGTTCACACACCATCGTTGGTAACATAGTAGTCGAACATCGTGTCTTCACTTCCTTCTGGGATATTAGGAAGATCAAGATTTATAGTTTCATGACTACGAAGCCAGTGCTCCAACTTCCAACGGTCTTCCAATTCCAGTAATGCCCCAACACTCCACATCAGGGAGAAGATGTACAGTCTTTCCAGGTATTCTGCAGTGATTTCCACACCTTGGTCCTAAGTAAAGAAACACAATGATTTTAGTCACTGAACTTCTTCTAAATTCAGAAACATTTAGAAAACATACTTTTTCAAGGATTGGACAGTTGGTATTTTTTAAGTAGCAGACAACATTAACTGAAGAGAAGACAAGACTGAGCCATACTACACCCTAATATGAATGCAGCAGTCAGGATTCAACATGTAACATGCAGTAAAAATCAGAAGCTTCAAAAATACATTAATAATATCTGCTTATATAGAGGCAATATCTTATTTACATTTTATAACTTAATAGCATAATTTATATCAATTGATTCAGCCAATGTAAGATAAGGCTAATTTGAAGTTTTATTAGCTTTTTTTTAAATTCAATTTTATGGGCAAATCTTTAATTGAAAAATAAAAACTTTAAAGTGAAACTTTCTTTGGATTTTAAACATTAATACAATGCCTTTTTTGCCACTACTTTAATCTCTAGAAAAGGTTTATTGCTGGAAAAAAAAATAGATTACAGGAGCCCTAATGGTTAATGATTTATCGTTGAATGAAATCAGGCACTAGAAAATAATGCATAAAATTTAATATTTCTGATGGATGACAATTAAGAAAATGTTTGGTTGAAGAAATAATAGGATGAGGTACACCAGAGATGAGAAACAGCACAGCTGTATCTCCTACAGTCTAAAGGCTCCTTTTCTGAAAGCTCCCACTGGGAATTGTTATATTATGATCTCCTTACAATGAGGACACCAGTAATTTTCGTAAATTATAAATGCTATCATATTTCAGAGAGTTTTAACTGCCAACCATGGTAAGAAAGGATCAAATAAGATCCAGTAACAGCAAGGTCAAAGCTGATCAAATTCTTTTATTGGACCTATGTTTTGCTGAGATTCTGAAAATCAATTTGAATATTTTGTATCTTATGTAATGCAGTATGCCACAAAATATTTTTGCGACATATTTTGATCAATCACACTGTCATAATTGATCACAATTATTTAAGGGGCCTGAAAACAGTACAAATTGTCACAGTTTGTGAACTCTTTTTTCTAACACCATCTTAAAAACTACGATTAACTCCTTATGTAGAAAAAATTCATTGTAGGGGACAATTACGTGGGTTTGGAACAATAGTATGTAAAGGCAAGCAATTATTTACAATTAGCTCAGCAAAATTTTCACCTTCAGACTTTCTTTTTAATAAGGAGATGCTGTATTTTTGGTCTTGAAATAAAAATACCAAGTCATAGGCATAAATGAATTTACAATTACTTTCAACATCAATGTTCTTGGAAGATATTCCAATAACATAATTATGCACGAAGTAACTCTTAAGTTACTCTTGCAGTCCATGAAACTATTCCTCAAGAGCATATGCTCATTATTCTGGAGAAAAACGTAGATTTCAGACTTTTTCGTAGAACTATCTGCTAATGCAATGCAGCAATAAATCATCATAATCATGAGTCCAATGAGAGGCTTTGGGCTGATGAGAGCAAAGATCATTGATGGATGAAGTGTCATGAATTCCATCAGGCATTAACACTGCATTAGTAAGATAAGGAAATTTAGATTTCAACTGATAACTTAGTATGATTTTGTACATGTCTGCATCACTATGATTTCATGCTGAACAAAAGAACTTGCTGCCATATCATCGTGAATAAAAACATTTTGGTGCTATATTTATTTTAAATGCCATCTCCCTTCTTTTAATCCCAAATTTGGCCAACAAATATTACTTTGTTTTGGTATGATTGCAGGCTGAGTTGAACTGATTCAATACCAGCCGTGAATTCAACATACTATTTCATGTAATCCATCATATTGTTTTTAATATATATTGGTACATCCCAGACATATTCAGTTAGCTGTCTGTCTAAAAGCCAGTTTGATGCATTGGTTCCCCCTAAGGTATCGAATTCTGGATGGGTCACTCTCAGCCCTAGACTGGAAAATCAAATATCATCCATCCACACAACCATACCAGAAAAATCAGTTATAGTCTACAGCCGTCAACCTTCATCCTGTAGTTGATGGATTTCAAATAATAATAATAATAATTTTAAAAAAATTGGTGCCACAACAAGGATACAAATACAAAGTATTAATAGAAACACTTGGCATATTATATGAGCCACTTAAAAAAGAGTACTGGCTCTAATTATAGAAAATTAATCAAAGAACTTTTGAGAAGAAAATTAAATGTAGGAATATAATTAAAGCCATAAACACTTGGACTGTTCCAATAATTCAATATATTACAGGTATAATTGATTAAGCACAAGCTCAGTTAGACATTCTTCATAGGGAAACAAGAAAATTAATGACCATGAATCATGCTTTTCACCCAAGAAGCAATGCTGACAAACTCTATTATGCCACTGGGAGAGATTAGCTCCAAGTAAAACAAATACTGAAAGAAGAAAAACACTTCTTGAATGATTTTAACATGCACAGTAAGTAATGTCTATTGGTAGAAATTTGTAAAGAAAAAATACTGAAGACTGCAAAATAAAAACAACAGTATAAAAAGGAATCAATTTGAAATATAAATCTCTTAAGAGTGTGTGTGTGTGTACATGTGTGTGTGTGTACGTGTGTGTGTGTGTGGAGAGAGAGAGAGAGAGAGAGATTCCTAAAAGAAAATCAGGTACAAAATGTCTTGGCTATTGGTTGAAAAGTAAAACTTGGTAGAAAAATTTAAAAAAAGAGAGACAGAAGCAACAATCATGGCAGCATAAGAACAGGTTACAAAAACAAACATGATGCAGAATATCAATTACAGATAGCTCTACTTTAGCCACTGCATTGGATAGCAACTGTAAATGCAACTGTAATAAAGTCAATTTTCTACCAATGAACATATTTATCAGAATAAAAGCCTTCAATGTCAAACTGATTAAGTTCTGGTCAGTTTCAGGAAGCAGCTAGGAGCTGGCTGGAAGGTTCTAATCCAGGGATGTCAAACTGGCAGCCTGCGGGCCAGATGCATCACCCACAAGCCAGGCCCACCCCAGCTCCGCAAAGGCAAAAAAGTCACAATATGTCACACGACGTCACGTGATGCGATCGAGTTTGACACCCATGTCCTAATCAATTAATTAAGTCACAGGGCTGGGTTTGTAAACTTGTAGTTAGCGCTTTTCACTCTATGTCAGGGGTCCCTAACCTCTGGGCCGTGGCTCACTAGTGGGCCGTAAGCTGTTTACAACCAGGCTGCAGCAACATCAGGTGTGCATATTTGAGTGCACACACATCCTCATTTGTGCGAGCAGCAGGCAAGAGCATGCATGCACACTCCATTTGCTTGAGTGGTTGGCACATGTACACGTCACTCGCACAAATGGAGCTGCGTGCATGTGAGTGCTTGCCAGCCACTTGTGTGGAACCATCCCCTCTCCCCTCCTGCCAGTCCACAAAGCCGGAAAGGTTAGGGAACTCTGCTCTATGTGCCCTCTGCACGGCAGAGAAAAGCGGCTCAGGAAGAGATCGCATTTAAGCAATCCATCTGCCTTGTCAGAGGGCAACCGCCTTCCCTGGAGAAAATAAACAGCCTCTTTATTAAAAATTATAAATGAAAAGAATAAAAGTATTTTTAAAAAACCCTACCTGGCTTGGACCTGATTACTTACTGATAGTTCCATGATTCCCATGCTTTTGATTAGAACTTGAGTCACTGGAAAATACTCGTGACAATCATCATCACTATCATCATCAATCTGTCTGAACAACATAAATGATTACCTTGCAGGGAATAAGGCCCTGAAGCATATTAATGCTCTGCATTATCACAAAGGCTTCTAGCATCTCAATCTTGTATTCCAAGGACTGAATACTAAACCGGTAAAGGTCTGGAAAGGACGCTGTGTACAATTGACGCAAAATCTCTGCTTCCTGTGGAGAACGCCTCTTCAGAAAACCCTGTTATAATTGAAAGCAAATCACCATGAGACTTTTGAAATTATTATCCAAATTTACCAGATCAAGCAACTAGAGTTTAATTTCAATCCTCTAATTTTTATTTTCTAGAAGAAATTACATTTTTCACCAAAACATTTTGTTTGGGCAAAAGAATAATTGTCTATACTTGAGGCAAATGTTTTATCTTATCTGCTTCCCAGATAGGTGATAGTAGAATGATGGTTAGCATATCAGATGCAAATTTTATATTGTAAAACATTTAATCAAAACATTAAATACTAAAAAAATGTCAATGGTGAATCTAAGTTGGAACATAGTAAATGAATCAATTGAACAACAGTTTGAGAAAGAGCAAAAAGTTGTGTAGTAGGCACAAAGTCAATCTAAAGTATGAGAGAGATACTTCTCTCATTCTGACTCCATTAAAGTACTAACTGAATTTCTGAATGGTTGTTCTTGAGGTCATTTATATCGATTTTGTATCCTACTTTTCTAGTCAAAGAAGTCCTAGAGGCAGCTGAAAACTTGAAAACTTTCTGCACATGCCGGTCATCTAGTCACAATGCAGCCAACGTATGGACAACTGTTGTCCTATCCAGTTAACTAATTCCCACGTAACTTTAAACTTTTACTGGAGTCTTCACTTTTGTCACAGAAGCCATCAGACTCCTACTACTGTGGATAAGGGCAAATTTATCTTCAATTTCTTCCTCATTTTGGGGGGTGAAAACCAATTCCTATGGAGTTGTCAGAGACTCCATCCCTTGGCTGGCTAAGATTGATGAAGCATAATTCTAGATGTCAGTCAGTGCCTTACAAAAATTTACTGCTTGGCAGCATGATCTTTACACTCATTTAGCTGTCTCCTTTCCCTCATATTTGCCATGAGAGTCATCTCTCCTTTTCTCTCTTTTCTTAATGTCCTGACCTTCCAAATTGATTTGCAGTTGTCCCTATCAGGTTCTTTTCCTCCCTTCCCATGTCCTCCTGCTTAGTCATTTATCATATTACTCATCCCAATAACTCTCCTTTACCACATACAACTATTTCTGTTCCCAACAGCCAGATCTGCTGGTGAAAAAAATGTGTATTAAGACCTTCTTCCACATATTAGCTGATGAGATTGCCATGTTTTCCTGTTGTTCTGAATATTGCAGTCTCATCTCCTGGTGGAGGGGCATAGTATGTACTAATGATAATTTTTACAATTTTGGCACTGATTAAAATCCGTAAGTGTTTGCTTCATTGGTAAATGCTAACTTAGGTACATAGCTCATTAAATCATGGGATAAGATTCATAAAGCCTATGGTCAGTTCCTTTTCAACTATGGAAATCCATGGGCAGGCTTGTTGAGCATTCCTCCCTCTCATCTTATAACCTTTCCCAAACAAATTTGGTGAAGGCAAAGCTGAGGTTACATATTAGCCATATGCAGGAATACAATGGAAAGTGAAGCAAGGTAATATTAAAGGCACACTGAAGTTGTGAATGTTACTCCTTTTCAGAAGGCCTTCCAATTATATGATGATGTTTACATAGTATCATATCAGAAATGTGTGTAAAACATAGGAAATGAAGTTATGTGTTTGTGTCATAAGGGAGCAGTAAGATGCTCTTTACCATACACAGATGATGTGGGGAGGAAGTCAACATGAGTTAATATTTTACATGCCACCAGAACTCTTTTGTAGACTTCAGGGATAGTATCATAGCTTCACCTGAAGACAGCAACTCAGAAGATGATGGCTAGATGATCATGTCAAGTTCTTCACAACAATTAAACCAGATTGAATGTCAGACCACAGATAAAATGAGTTCCCAGTAGTTCAAAAACCTGAACTAACCTCATTAGTACAGTCGCTCTTCTAGGAAGAGACAATGGCACCAGAGTAAAAATCTGAAGATATGAAACACACACCTTTTAAGACTTCAAAATTGACTATCAGTACTTTGAGTAGAATCCCTGATTAAGAATAATCAGTTGTATAGCATGTTACAGTAATTCACTATAGAAGTCACCAAAATATGGATATGGTAATCATATTCCTATAAAAAAATCTTGTACCAGAGTTGACAATAACTTCACTTAGAACATTATGTCTGTATTGTTAAATGTTAAGATGGTTAGCAGTTGACATTATTGGTACTTAGTAGCTAAACCACTGAAAGTAATGGCTGTGGAAGTAAATACACTGATTTATTAAGACAGTTAAAAGTATATTCAGAGTATGTTACAGATTCTTCTATAATTGATTCAGAACCTAACTTTTAACAGTCTGAAAGTGATCCATGATACAAAGAGTTTGAACTCATAAAAGCAAATATACCTCAAGAACAGGGCTCCAGTTGAGAACAGATGAGCTCATAAATACCATGCCATTCCTGGACACTGTTGCAGGAGAAGCATTGTCAATATTATGAGGCTCAAAAACAATTTTACAATTTGGTGCCATAGGGATCCGATCTCCATTAGCCAGGGTCAATGTTTTGTTATCATCGAGCACTGAGTTCAAATTTTCAATCCAAATGGCATCCACAGGACCATCAAGTACTATCCAGATGTGTTCCCCTATACCCAAAGGAGGGAAAACATTTCTTGTAAAGAGAGTATTTTGCGATACAATCATTTTCTTCATCATAGAATAGATATGAATATGATTAAAAAGTAGAAACAACATAGATTAATTTGCTGTGTGATAGTTATAGTCAACTTCTCAAGTTGCTCTTAAGATGATCTTAGACAAGTTCCTACTTAAACTTGCAGAAGTGAAATGCAGAAAAGCCTCATTTAAATCATTTCTTTGGCTCTCTCCAGCAATTCTGAAAAGCAGAAAAGGAGTATTCTATTTAACAGTAATAGATTCTATTTAGTAGTAATAGGTTTCTCAAAGCAAGTAATATGCTGGGGAAACATTACTTACAAGATACTTGACATTTTTATTTTATATGTAAAGCCCTTGACAGTTCACACCTAAGCAATAAAAAGACATCCCCTATCTGTCAAAGCTGCCATTCAGCAATTTTGATAAGAACTGCTTCTTTTGCACTCTCTTTCCTAGTCTGAGAGGACAAAAAGTATCCATACATAGTGAGCAGGCTAAGGATGCTATTTTTAAAAAAGATGTTTAAACTTTGGGGTGGAGGGGGGATACAGAGAAGAGCAACTAAAATTATTAAAGACCTGGAGACTAAAACTAAGACTAAAAGGAAGGACTAGGGGTGACATGATAGCAGTATTCCAGTATTTGAGGGGCTGCCACAAAGAAGAGGGGGT
>JANHFL010002990.1:707745-730936 GCA_032468155.1 Oxyrhabdium leporinum | reverse complement strand
ATCAGCCACCCTAACACCTGCTGGTTGGACACTATAAAAGGAGACACTGAGATGACCATGGGGGGTCTGAAGAAGGCAGTGTGAGACAGAGGGGCATAGTGAGTGATGATCCATAGAGGGCCAAGGGTTGGACATGACTGAATGGCTGATGCGACGATGATGACAGTATCCCAAACAGATTTCCTAACAATGATCTTTTAGTGCATCAATTATTATACAATTAAAGCTAGATTATTGAGTAATATCTAATGAGTCATACCATAGCAAACTTTTATTCTGGTTATAATAGAAAGTAGAAAAATAAAACGATTTCTCCGTGAACCAGGCACATTAATTTAAAGAAAGACACATGCATGCTTCTATCATATATAGGATAGCTGTGTCTTTAAATGAAAAGCAGGGAAACTTTGCCATTGATAGAAATTGAATTAAGATAGAAATAAAAATGTTGTGTTTAAGAAAATTGCTGCTTTTTAGAAACAAATATATTATTTTTTCAACAAAGCAGCATCACTCACAGAAACATAGAAATCTGTAACACATCCTTACATATTTCTGATGGTTAAGTCAACACCAATAGCAATTGATATATTGTGCTAGCCTCCAGGAACGCAAATAATTTCAACATATCCTATATTATTAATTTAAGCAACAGTAGATTCTAAAGAAATGTATAAAAAGGGATGGGATCATGGGGAACTATGTATATATTGTAAAAAGTGAAAATATTGTGTGTTCTTTAGAAAATGAAAGGTAGCACTGCCTCTTTAGTTTATTTCATTAGTATGACTAAGGCTGGTTATCTTCTTGCAGTTTCCTACATCTCTGGCCTGCAGAACATGTTGCCCATCAAACAGCCTTGTGCCACCCTTTCCCCCAGAATTTAAAAACAAACAAGAAAGCAATCCACTTGCCACCAAACATGATGCTACCCAGGAAGGATCCACTGCCACCGCTTTTGCAGCTACTTCTACCCAGAAAGAAATGTTTTTGAACCACTGAACGGCAGATCAGTTCACCGGCTATTCTTTTGTAGCGCACAGTTATTTTTAAGGTATAAGTCCTTTCCTCTTTAGAAGTTATGAAGGCCTGCTCTATCCCATGAAAAAGTGTTATATGATTGAGAAAAGGCTTGATGGGCAGGAGAAGCCAATATTTATGAGCTGTTTGTCCCTCGATCTTCAGGAAGTAATTTCTTCTGCTCTCCCCTTGTCCTATAAACAAAATTTGCAGATTTTTCATATTTTATCATTAGAACAATTAGGTAAAAAAAACCAGTCAGAGAAAAGCAAAGTAAGTTTCATTCCCTCTTGAATGAAACTAAGAAATTAAATCTGTAAAGTGAGGGATTAATTAAGGAAGAAGCAGAAAAGATATTAAAGCTGCTGAAAGCAAAAAAGGTTTTGGTGTGAAAACAAAGATGCAATTGATAGGAGGACTTTGAAAACATTAGCCTCTGAGTAGACTTCTCTATCACCTTGCCTTGCCTTCCTATGTAAGAAAGGAATTTGCCTTCCTTCATCAAACTAGCAGAAGGCAGAGTTCAGTGCCAGATGCCAGCAATGGGCCTGGGTTCCCTTCCCAGTTACCTCAATTGGTCCCACTTGGAAGTCTATGGAGATTTGTTGCTCTCGGATCTCTTTCAGGGCAGCCATGGCTATTCTTATATCATCCAGATCTTTAATCTGGCGGTTCAGTTTCTTACTGATTTCCTCTACAAGGGTGAAGATGTTTTCCATCTCTGTCCTGTATTTCTTATTACAGTGATGTCCAAATGCAGTCATCCAAGCTTTGGTTTCAGTTGTAAGGGACAACTTTAAATCCGCTATAGAAAATGATGGAGAAGTTTCAGTTAGGACCAAATTGTTGTACTGATACAGCCCATATTAAATCTGCTACCTCCTCTTCCATGCATTTGGTGACAAGAGGTAAAGCAGTAACACCTTTTTAATATACCTCAAGAAAAGCAGCAAAAGAAGAGAGGTTTATAGCTTTATTTTATACATGGTATGTAGAAATACATTTGACTGAGTCTAAAGGGACTTCTAGATAAACTTTTTGGTGGCAGGTAATTGCATTTAACATTTTTTGAAAAGATGAGACTTGCACTGTCTGGAGACTGATGTAAAATAGGATTGTCTGCATAGTATATTTCAAAATGGTTAGCATACTCTTTTTCTTTAAAATGTTGGTGGAAGAGTTTGGAATTTTTTCTTTTCTTGCTAACTAGCTCAGATCTTTAATCTAGATTTTTAGACCTAAAATTTTTAGACCTTTAAAACCTAAAAGATAGGTTTAGGCTCTGATATTTCAGATTATCCAACCATATTTTGGGACTGCAGTCTTAATGTTGCTTAATGTTGCTTTGAAAAGCATTCTGAATGAAATTAAATTTACTGCTAACTAAACATGAAATCACCATACCAGTATATAGTGCAACAGTTCCCACGCATATGTATTCAGATTCTGAATTAATTTTTAATTCTAAGTCTCGGTAATAAAGGATTTGGGATTCAAAATCAGACAGCAAAGGGCTTCCTTTGATGAAATTTTCAATGGTTTCTTCCTTCTCTCTCTGCCAGATGTGATGGTAACATCTGAAACGCTCCAAAGCTGAAACAACTTCCTGAAACATTGATTAAAATCAATATAAGGCAATTGTATACATACAGTTCCACTGCTAAATTTTGATATATATTGCTTCATGCAATAACAACCCATGAACTTTGGCATTAAATGCTTTCAATCATATCTGGGAAATCGTGGAGTATGTTTCATTAATTAATTAGTTCATTTATATATTTATTAAGTTCACAGTATATGCCACTCATCTCACCTAGAGTTGCCTTGGCTTACAACCAAGTAAAACCAATAAAACATTAAAAAAATAAAATTAAAATATTAACATTAAAATTGACTTAAGATTAACAAAGATGGCAAGGAAGAGATCAAGATACATGAGGTGGAGGTGGATTAAACAGTCCATTAAACACTTCTAATATGACATGCCCCTCTGCCACTGGAAGCAGACTTGGACTTTGCATAGCTTGTAAAACAAAACCATTTTGTTTTGGTAGCCCTCCTGGACTGATCCATTTTGTACTGCTGAAATATTTTGCTTTTTCTCTCGGTTTCTCTGCCACCCTGTACACCCTTCACCTCTTTATCCCCACTCTGTTCTCTTTGTTTGTTTCCTGCTTCAGGATCATTTCTCACATTTTGGACAAATCCTGGACTGCAACTTTCACTCGTATGCTTTTGCTCACCCTTTTGGTAGAACTGATAGTTGTACTAAGCACAGACACCAATTTAATTATCTCCTTGTTCTCTGAAATGGCTTTGTAGTAATTCTTTTTCTGGATAGGAGAGGGCAAGATCATAGAGGCTGTATCAGAAGCTGCATCTAGACAAAAAAAAAACCAAACAAAGAACTCTACATCAGGGGGCCAAAACTGGAACATTTCCCTAAAGCATATCTGTGATCAATAAGGAATATGTGTCTTCTTTGGGCTGAGATGGTATTTCGCCTTTTTATGGCAAGAAAAGAGTGATATTCCAAAAGGTACACTGGACCACAATAAAAATTGAATTGGATTCATAATTGGTACAATTGAAGGTGGAATCTCTAGGTCAATCTTTAAATGACTTCCACAGCAGTAGCAAGCATCTATCTGATAGTTGCTTGGATCTGCTCCAAGTTGGACTCTGGCCTTGAGACAGGTCCCATGTAGGTTTCTGAAACTGGGAAAAGCTTGATCCTGTTACTGCTAATGAAGTTGACAGGATTGTTGGAATGGCTACCTCGGCAATTCATATTAGACCCTGTCTCTCTCTGCTGACTAAGGCTTCCTGGAGGTTCTATGAGGGCTACACCCAAGATTTCTGTGGGTCACATGAAATCTTGCAGCCTTGGGTTGGACACCTTATCTATAATTGTACTTCGATATGTCCTTTCAAAAAGGTGTGCAGTGAAAATGTCATTTGGTACAGTGGATTGGCAGTGAGTGAAATAAAGACTCTAGAATGCTTTTGTGAGAATGAACTGAGTTTCTGCAAGTGATTAGCATGTTGCAACCCTCTTAGGCTTTAAGGAGCTTCATGGAGTAAGTAGCAAAAAGAAAACAAAAAAAATGGCACATGTCTAGAGTTTACAGGAAGAAATTATGGAAGACTGGTCTATCTCTTTGGCATTCGAAGAAGCAAAGGTGGACATTCCCTTTTAACTAATAAATTACTTCTTTAGTAAATTGGTGTATCCACTGCTAATTTTAAGTGATCATTTTATGCATGAAAAGAAGGTTTCGTGTTGCCAGTTCTCTTACCTCTTACTTTGACAATAAATCCTTTTCCTCTTCTTTTTATTCTGAGGCTAACTCAATCCGTTAATCTAGGCTGCTCTGACTTTGACATTCACACATATGCTACTAATGGGATGAAAGTATCTTTCCCACATTCTAAATATTTGTGCTTAAAGTATGTTATCACCACCACATTGTTTCATGATTAATTGTTGCATCAATGAAATGCCACATAGCAGTTAAAAGATTTTGTATTTAAATCTTAGGAAAGTCAAGAAACATAGATAAATACTAATATATTACCCTGGTTTCCAACTTCAGTCTGTCTCATTTCAGTCTCAGAATCACTGTCTCCCTCGTTTTGTAAAGCAAGCATTTTGCGTTCTAACAACTTTTTCTGTGCAGAATGGAAAAAAAAATCCTTTGAGTCCAATATCTCAAATTTCCTACTGTTTATCAGTAGACCTCTCTGAAGTACATAAACACATACATACCTTTGATAGTCTCTCCTTACTCCACTGACCAACTCCTTTCATGGTGCTTACAATACAATCCACAGCTTTGTTGAGTGTTTGCTGAATTTCTTCAAGGGTTGGCATTATAGCAAAATTTGGAATAGAAAGGATAACACTAGCTTTAAAGATGGGCGCAGCATTTTGTTTCTGCTTTGAGATATTCTCACTATCTATATGGAAATGAGAAACATAATCCTTATTAATCCACTCAGATACAGAATAAAATCCACATCTTCCAAACAGCCAACGCTTAGATAATTCATCAAGGCTTGCAGTTAAGATACACTGGAAAAACAATACGAGACCAACTGATTTTATTTGAAAAGAAAAACCAAGGAGGCTTGGTTCATTGTGTTCGATTTAAAAGATAACTTCCTTGAAAACTTTAACACAACAAAGCACAAGATACTCAGGGCACAAATAATATACATTATGTGAACCATGTTGGTTATACAGTCATGAAAAGACCATCAATTTATTGATGAAACATGTATTTTTTGGAGATTGCATACATCTGCACTGCTCACAGATTCCCTTCTGCCATAAATATTTTAAGATGTGCTTTCATTAGGACAAAAAAGAAGCTACGTTGCTTTGAACTTTCAGCATTTTGTCCCATATAGTGGGATGAATTCAGATCAATAATACTATTCACATTGGGACATCTTCTGTTCACATGAAGCATTGGAACTGAAACCACGAGGGGCAAAACAGGGAAGCAAACAGTAGTGTTTAGCCTGCATTTTATTCTCCTTAAGTTTATTTCATGCTGCTCTGCAGAATCAACCAGCTTTCCAGAAAAATGTAAGAAAAAGAAGTTATCCCAAAGTTTGTTTCTCTGTTACCTTTTACCAGCACAAGTTTGCTATAATAATTATTTTGTTCAGAATCATTTCGTGCTCAGACTTCCTTGGTTATAAATCTGGACAAGCAAATCTACAACTTGGGAACTTTCCTGGAATTATAGCTCCTGCTGGATTACCAAATGGAGGTCAAGACCAAGGAGGCCTCTGCCTAGATGCAACCCTATCTAGAGCAAGACCACTGGTAATGGTGAATCATGTCCTCATCACCATTAGGCTAGATTACTGCAAGATGCTTTACATGGGATTATCTTTGAAAACAGGTACAAAATGCAGCAGCCTACATGCTAGCATATGAGAGCCACTGTAGCTATAGGGTTCACACGGGTAAAATTCACATGAATATTCAAGGTACTGTTTTTCATTTATATTTCCTTACATTGCCTGGCTTCCCGGTGTCCTTCAAGACTGTTCTTTCATGTGAAACTGCCTAACAGACACACTCACCCAGAGTAGGGATGTTGTGGCACATATGGCAACAATACTTTTCTATGACATCATTTAGATACCGTCATGGATATTTTGAGATTACAAAAAAGTTTGATCACAATGTCTATGCTTCAACAGCACATTAAGCAATGAGCCCAAATTCAATTTTGCCTTTAACATGTCATTTCTGCTTCAACAGCACATTAAGCAATGAGCCCAAATTCAATTTTGCCTTTAACATGTCATTTCTGCTTAAACAGTAATATTATTTTCAGTGCAGATATGCCTTAAGTATAATATTCAGGAAGTAAATCTCATTGCATTTCATCAAGCTATTTTTAGAATGTTCTTGTACTTTTTAAACTGACTGTCAACAAAGGTATGTTCACATTATTGGCAGACCAATGTTCAGGAAGCACAAAACTCGAGTTGCAATGCACTGCCATCTTCATCACAGAAAATTATTACAATGGTGCCACACAGCTGTGACATGTGCATTTCCGAACTTGAGTTGTTCTACTGATTTCTTAATTCTAGTTTGTGGACAAGACTCCCCGTAATCTATGTGGAGAAACAGACTAATTAGGAGGAGTGCTATAGAGATGTGCTTCTTTCACATTACCTTCCTTCCTGGATACTACCACCCTACTTACTCCTTCATACCACACTCACATAACTGTGATCTCCATGCTCCATATACATGGCTTCTTCATAACAATCAACCTCTCTTTTCTTTGCTGGAAAAAAAAGTTAAGAAAAGAAAGCAATTACCTAAAAAACTGATCACAGAAGAGGCATGAATTTGCTTGCGTATGGCCTCCAGAGTATTACGAATAACTTTCAGAAGAGCATCAACATTGCGATGACTGAAATGGGAAAGCAGTTCCTGAGCTTCTTCTTCAAGCATCTCCATTTCTTTCCTTTTTTTCTTGGTTAAAGGAGAAGACAATCCTACTGAAATTTGACTAGCAGTCTGTGAGGATGCTAAGACGTCCAATGGCCCTTCTTCTTCTAGAGATGGGAATAACGACTGAATTAAATCAGCAAAATTCTGATCAACCAATAAATGAATCATCAGTACTATTTATAGATATATGGAACCTTATGCAATTCCATTTTTCTTTATGGCTTTAGAGTAATATGATAACAATCAGCATTGAACTTTAAATGGACAAAGGAAAATATATGAATAAGAATTGATTGGGTCTACTATCGTCTCCATCATTTTACAATAACATAGTCAGCAGTCCTTTTTCTACATAACATGAGCATTTCAGTATTAGCATGTGTTTTCTAACAGTACTTTACTTTAAACTGTCCAATTGAGATTATTGTTTCAGCAGCTTGGCAAATGAGTTAGTGACCAAAGCCTGCATATTGTAAACTTCTCAAGGTAGGCCAAACAAGAACAAACTCAGAGAACTAACAATATCCTTATTGTAAGGCTAGAGTAACATAATTTTGCAAGTCTGAAAGCCTTCTCTTCTCCTGTACTTTTACTTCCCAGAAAACCAAGCAAGGTCCCTTCTAAAACACTTCCATTGCCCCTTTTCTTTGAGTGGCCTGAGATACCTCTTGAATGAGGGTTGTCTAGGTCGCAGCTCATCCTCCTGTTTCCCAAGGTCATTTCCACATGCCGTTACAAAAAAATCCAGAATTCTTGTGCTATGTATTGGTTTGATTCACATTTACTTAATTAAAGTAGAAAAGTTTATTACGTTGGATGCCCTTACTTACAAACTACTGTTTGAGAAGTTTTGCTCTTACTATTCAGATGTTTCTCACATCACCTAAATATTCCACACTCCAAAGGTCTCTAGCATTACCAGTATAAACATATGTTTATATAAGCATGGAAAATGTCTTAGCTGCAGAGTGTTCTATCTAGAATTTTGATCCTCTTCTTATTCTTTAAATAGTTTACAGAAAAGGAGTAAAGTGTTCTCACTGGCTCAATTTACATTAGCAGTGTAGATGGTAGAACTGATTATGGTATGATGTTGAAATATACCAGGGGTGTAAAAGTCGTATTGTCACGGCATCATCCCATGACATATCACAACTTTTTTTCCCCTTCGTTAAACCGGGCATGGGCATGGCCAGGGCGTGGCCAGGGCATGACGCATCCGGCCCATAGGTTGCAAGTTTGACACCCCTAAAATATACTATTCCATTCATTAATCTCATTTCATTTACTTGTATTCTAATTTACAAGCCACAGGTGTTTTAATGAAGAACATAAACAAGTTATATAGTGCTAGTTTACATATGGTAGTATGTTTGATCTTACCTTCGTTAATTCCTTCAGTTCTGCTTCCCCTCAGAAAACTCTCACCAGCTTCTCCCTTATGCTGAGCATCCAGATCTAGCAACATGTTGATAAGCTCATTTGTTGCTTCTTCTGCTAATGAGCTTTTGAGATGCAGTGTGTATATTCCTTTAGTACAGAGCTCCTGGAAACAAAATATGGAGCATTAGTTAAATTACACTCTAGTTTAGCAATGCCAGCAATAGGATACACTTAAAAACTCAGATCATCTCAACATTCTCCTGTGCTGCATATCCACGAAAGAAGAGAAAAGTTCCACAACCACAAGGAACATGAATTAAAGACAGTGGAGAACTGCTAACCAAATATTAAACATGTCTGATTCTAATGAGTTTCCAAGACTCATTGGAAGGTAAGCGAGCTACTCCCACCAGCTGGAACTGTGAGAAATATAGTTGTTCTTGATTCAAGAGCAGGTTCTTCCATTTGTATGATTAATATGGATCTAGTAACCATTGACAGAAAAGAAAATCTGCTATCAACTGACATTTCCATTTAAAAAAAAGGAGCCCAATTCCAAAGAAAAGAGAAAAAATGGTTTGCCAAATCTGAATGTTTTAAGACACACAGAAGCATTATTGTGACATTTTCTTGACATACACGAAGAAATGTTTTTCAAAAAAAATTGAATCATTTTTGTTACAACCATGTGGTAGTTTCCACTGAATGGAGAGAGCAAATTGGCAGTCATTTCAACGAAGGGACATTGCTGATTCTACGTGCAGAATAACTAGCAGTTGCTTCTCAGCAGGCTTTGCTTTCTAAATCACGCCCATGTTGCACACCCACATCTTCGGATACATGAATTTCTATGTTTCATTCTTTTCTTCCAGAGTTATTTGAATGTTTATTCTTTCTTTGTAATTTCCTTCCCATTTTAGTCAACTGATATGCCCCTGGGCTCACACAACACACTCTGTTATGTTTGACATGTTTGGCTAAACTTCTGCGGACCCACCTACAGTGTCTTATTGAGCAAACCACAGTTAAAAAACAAAGAATGACTTAGAATGATACAGCAACCCAACCTATTTCCCCAGCTTCTATTCTTCCTAGAGGTTTCTTAGCAGCCAGTATTCCTAAGGATTAACCTTTATTTCTAGGAGGACTCCATATGCATCCTTATATCTTGGAGAAAGTCAAGTCAAGGATAGCATTTCAGTTCTTCCCCTTCTCTTCTCTGTGCCTGATATTTTTTGGTAACATGCTGTTCTTGATGCAATGGTGTACACTCATCTGGTTTCTATTTCAACAGGGCCTGAATGTATTAACTCAATGAAACGGATCGCAGCCACATATTACTGCCTTTAAACAAAAAAAGAAACAAACCTTTCTCCTTGAAAGAAATATTGTCACTGCATGATGCCTATGCTGCCTACTTCAAACAAAGACTGGCTATTGTGCTGTCATGCCAACACTCCTTGCCTGAGCTGACTACTGTGATTCATAGCAATGCTTCATATCTGGCGTCTTTAGTGACTGGGCACTGTGGCCTCATGTTAATGGTATCTGCCAGGAGAAAAGAGACACACTGACCCCTGCAGCTACCTTTGCCAATCATTTCAATAAAAAAGATGTTTTTTATTTGCTAAGTCAGATAGCAGTTTCTTATTTTCTTTTTCTTCTCTCTCTCAAATGCATAATTCAGCTATATGCATACAAATAGGCACTGCCATCTATAAATGATTTAAAAGCCACTGATTTCATTTCTCTGTGCTATGCCTGTCGGATGTCTGTCAGTCCTATTTTATAGCGGGAAATAAGAGTTAGTGACTGGGAATGATTGGAAAAAGAACCAAAAGCCTAACTTTGAAAATGGTGAACATTATTCTTGTGGAGCAAAAGACAACAAAACTATCATTTTAATCTTTATTTATGTCAGCCTCATGCAAAAATTAAACAAAAAACTCCACTCAGAATGTCAGATGACAAAAAGAAGAATCCTAATCTTACCTCTTTCTTTGTAATGTACTATTTTTATTTTTATTTTTACAATATGTCCTATTGTACTGTACTGAGAATTAATGCCACAATGCACAATAGAAGATTTGGGGTTGGTTGGGGTTTTTGTGTGCCAGTGTTGACTCCTGGATTTTTCTTGGCAAGATTTATGAAGTGATTTGCTACAAACTTCTTTCTAGGTCTAAGAAAGAAGAATTGGCCCATGGTCACATAGCTGGCTTTGCGCCTACGGTGGGCCTAGAACTTACGGTCTCCTGGTTTCTAGCCTAGTGTCTTAACCACTATACCAAACAAGCTCTCGTCCAATAGAGATTAGTCCCACAAGAAATGTCTTTATATTTCTTTGCAAAGAAGTGTGTTTGTGTGCATGTAAGAACATGCAATTGTGAGCTACTACTTTCACTCTGGAAATAGTGATGGATTACATAGATGAGTTTCCCATCACAGAAAATGAAACTATAGGATTGTACCTTTGTCGTGTTAAGGAATTGCTCACAGGTCAGTGGATCGTCTTCAGGAAGGCTGCAGAGGGGCACAGTACTAATTTCTTGAAGAATAGCACTAATGCGAAATTCTATTAAGTCATTTACTCGATCAAGTAGCAACTCAAGGTCATCTTGAAAAGCAAAAAAGATTCATTTTGTTACCAAGACAATCTGTTTAATAGCTAAGCCTCTCTCTGAAAACATTTATGAAGAACATGGCAGCATTTAACACCAGCTTTAAGCATCATTTTTCTAGGATAGCAGAATTCATCCTCAAAATTGTCAAGGGGGCAAAAGAAAACATTCCAATGGGATCAGTCTCTAAGATGTTCAAAACAGAGTGCTGCTTTTACCGTAACATACTCTTAAGGAATGAGAAAAGTGCCGGCACTGACACAGAGTCTTATTTGTTTGAACACTGACCAACAACCTGTAGACTAATAGAGGAAAGCACTAGATGAAGACTTCATATTTATTGATTTATTGGGTCACATTTTTTTGGCCTTTCCTCCAAGAGCTCAAGGCTGTTTACATAAGGATCGTCTTTCAGTTTATCTCTTTCTGCCTTTCCAATAAAAGCAGACTGCAAAAGCAAGTTTGCTACCTTAACCTAAGCCTTCTTTTTTTTTTTTTACAAACCACAATGGTTCTCACTACAGGCTAAGCCAAATTCAAAGAAACATCATCACAGTTGCCTTTTCCTGCAATAGAATGAGCATTTGAATGTGCACTAAAGATAAAAAGGCCCCACAGGGCAAGGACCAGGCATCTGGAATAGATCCTTTTTCCACCCATGTAAATCAAAACCTTTATATTTTGCTACAGCCTCAACAGCAAGCCCATATTATGTGAATTCTCTAACAAAAAATATCAATAACTGTCAGAATAACAGAGTAACAAAATAACAGAAAGGACCTCGGAGATTTTCTACTCCAACCCCCTGCTCAAACAGGAAACCCTGTAACAATACAGACAAATAGTTGGCCAATCTCTTCTTAAAAACCTTCAGTGTTAGAGCACCTACAACTTCTGGAGGCAAGTTGTTCCATTGATTAATTGTTCTGCCAGGAAATTTCTCCTTAGTTCTGGGTTGGTTCTCTCCTTGATTAGTTTCCATCCATAGTTTCTTGTTCTGCCTTCAGGTGCTTTGGAGAATAGATTGGCCCTGTTTTCTTTGTGGCAATCCCTTAGGTATTAGAACACTGCTATCATATCACCCCTAATCCTCCGTTTCATTAAACCAGACAATTTCTCTGTATTGGAAAAAATGAACCATAGAATTGACTACCAGCATGCCTACTTCCTGAAGAGCCACATGTCTATCTCCACAGTCCAAACTAGGAAGAATTTTTTAAAAAATAAACAAAGAATAACTTTGGCAACGTTCACAAATTTCAATCATTACTGCAGGATCTATTTATATACTATGAAGATTAGACAGACACGGTGTTTCTCAACCTTGGCAAGTTTTAAGACGTCTGGACTTCAACTCCCAGAATTCCCCAGCCAGAAATTCTGGGAGTTGAAGTCCAGACATCTTAAACTTGCCAAGGTTTGAGAAACACTGAGATAGATCATATACAAAGACTTACTAAGTTTACTGAAAATATTCTCTAAATAGGTTTCAATATTCAGGGATGTCCAGGTCAGTGTGGTTATTCCTGGTTGGACCGACTCATCCACTTTAGCCACATGAGGAGCCATCAGAGCATGAAGTGGGACTTGGATTTTTGATTTTACTCTCTTATATTCTGCCAGCATCACCTGAAAAAGAACCAACTTAGATTGTAACTGAAAGTATAATTGCAGATTCACTTAACTGGTCATGATCTGTTGCATACATTTCAAAATTTATTTGCATAACCTGTGACTGAAAATAGAAATATTGAAAATAGGACACTAATCAAGTATTGTAACTGGAAAGGAAGGAGTAAAACAGGGTTATTGAGATTGTATTTCACCACATTGGAATATAAAGTGTGCAGAAGTGCTTTAATGACAACTAGACTGGAACCTGCAAACTTCCTTTTTTTGTTAGCTAATGAAACAAATTTAGCCATAATTTATTCATCTTTACATCTGAGTCATATCCCCATTTCAGGGGTTACAGAATCTGAACTAAATCAGCTTTTTATGGATATGTTTAGCAGCAAATGTTGTACAACTATTAAAAGAAGTCGGGGGAAAAGTCTTTTTTAAAAAATATATAAAGTCTTTAAAAGTTTATTTCAAGGCATTTATCTGTAACAGAACAAGAATACCTGTAGTTTATTGAAATTTTGTTTGTAGGCATCCTGTTTGTCTTGAATAGCAATGGCCAGTGGTGGAATTTCTAGCCCCATGCGTGCCATGCACTTAGCTTCCCTGATTAAGGTGAGAATCTCAGGATCAAAATTCACAAATATTTCTCCAGTCTCTGGAGCTTTCACCAATAATGATGCCTGAAGTCCTGCTTTAATTAGCTGAACCTAGAAATAACAAGTGTTCTACATATCAATCTCATCAAATAGCAGATTATCACAGACAGGTATCAAGAGTTTCGGAGAAGAACTAGCAATCAGGTTCAGCCACACATAAGCGTTTGACCCTTTCTGATCTAAAGAGTGATAGATGCCAGCTCTTTTAGCTACAGGATGTACAACTTTCCTTGACACTCTAACAAAGGTTATACCAATAAAATTGAGGGACATTAATTCAATATCCTAGTTACTGTAGCAGGGCAAACTGATCATATTGGTTTATTATCTCATACATGTACTGTTGCTGCTACAGTCCCAAGTGTGATTCTAAAAAAAATGCTGAATTTATCTTAATATCTGAGTATATTAATAGCAAAATATTCCACAATGTTCATTATAAAAAATATGCAGCATGTTGTAGTATGGTACCTGTTGAAGCCATCCTTTGTGGTAGACAATTTCAAACTCAAGAAGGACTTTAGCCACTCTGTTGTAGTTGCGAATTATAGGCTTTGCCTCTTCTGTCTGCAGAACCATGGAATGTTTTTGGAATAGATTCATGGGTTCCTGGATTCGGTGAAACAGCTGTCGTGCCCACAAGATCTTACCGGCCATGGGAGGAAGATTACGAGCCAGAGGAGGATCATTCTTGTGTTTTGAGTACAGCTTAGAGACCATCTCAATGTCACGATCATAGTTTTGCAGGATGATCTGATATTTATTAGCAATGCCAAGATTAGGGATGCCAAGCCTATGAAAAAACATCATCATAATCAAGAAGATTCAGTATGTTGTTTATTTTTCAATTAATTATTCTGAAGAAGACACCAAAGATTAGTTTAACTCTCTGAAGCAATATATTGACTCATTCATCAGTCCCATAGCACTGATCTTGGAATCACTAACCATAGCACATTGATATGTCAAATGGACAAATCTACATTACTGTGTAACTAAGAAAAAAGTAGATTTATTTATTTGCATGATAAAATGTAATATGTATCATTTTGTCCCATAAGTGTTAAGTAGAAGTGTGCAAAAGATTTCAAACTCAAAATACTTTCAAGCTCTAAAAGTCATTTGAGTACAAAATGGTTCTGAATTTTTCAGGATTCTCTAACCATTTCAAAATATTGTAGGCATTGTATTGCATTGCCCTGTATTGTATTTTCAATTCTGTAATATATATCTCACTGAATTCCAAAAAGGCTTTGAGCAGCTTGCAGTCATATAAAAGTACGACACAAAGAACTTAGAAAAATAACCAAACTCTAAAACTCAACAAAGATCCATCTCCTAGCCATTTATATCGCAAGAAAAATGGTCCTAACAGCAGTACTGTAATCGCCTGTTTTATGCTTGAAAGAGTGCTTCTTGGTTCAAATACTACCAGTAACATTGGAACATCCTTTTCAAACTTTAAAATATAAGTTTTAGATTCCATAAGTTTTGAATTCCAAATGTTTTTTAACATTAATTTTACATGGCCAAACCGCATTTTGTTTGTGGAAATGTTCAGATAATTTTTTTAAGGAAAGGTAGTGTTATTCTTGTCTGCTGTTATCTGTTAAATAAGCCATATATTTTATTTCAAAGAACCTATGGGAAGCATGGCAGCTAGCTAAATTTACCAAGATTGGCAAGGTAAAAGATTTTTTAACACACATGCATCACAGTGCAATCTCAAGAATGGATGGACATTAGGTATCTTATGCCGGGTATATATGAAAGTTGATGGTTCTTTAGGTTGTATGATTTGATTCTGTTATCACACTTTGTTTGATTAATTTCCCAAATTATATTAACATATACATGATGCTGAATTTCTAAACTATGAAAAATTTCCTCTTACAGACGATTTTGGCATTATTTTGCTTGGTATACAGGTGATGATAATCCTATATAACTAGAAAATAAGTTACTCTGCTCTACTCTACTCTAGGTCCATAATCATGATTTTGTTATCTACTTTTTAAAGTCTTCGTTCTCAAAAAAAAAAGTGAAGTTGACTATTATGTTGCTATATGGTCCAGATTTAATGATTAGGTCAACAAATGGATTAATTCCATATAAGTATTTATTCCTATCATATGGATCTTTTTTCTTAACTCTTCTTTTTGTCATTATTATATGGAGATTTAATCACTATGGTATGTTTCATTTTTCCACTGTGCCATCATTACTGAATGTAGTCTTTTTCCTTTATATGTTATTAATTTAACAATATTTTTTTAAAAAAATTGACAGAACCTCCAGATTCAGATGCTAGATTCATACGTCTCAATTTTAAGAATCCTGATGCTACGTTTTTTTCAATAATTAAAAAAAATCATTTCTATATGTTATAGAGATATGTGCTTTATAGACTAAAAGCAAAATTTTCTAAATGTAATTCAAAATCAAAAGAGACTATCAAAGTATATTGGTATTATTGGCATTATTTTTCCAGATAACTCCAAGTAAAAAATGATCATGTTTAAACCTTTCAAATTTCTTCAGCGTATCAAGGGCTCTTTCAGTGTTCAAAATCTTTTCAAAGGTAGTATCCATAAACATCTGTAATTGGTGCTATAGAAAGAAACAAAGGGATTGAGAATGCTCATAAGCACAATTACTAAATTTATAAATCACATTAGCCAATTTTTACCCAGGATTTACTGAATAAATGACAATTGGCAAAATTCACACAAACTATAAAGTCCTAAACTATGGTGCAGAGAGCACAACGAACTTGGTATAAGCCAAACCCAAGCAATTATTATTGTTACATTTATTTCTCATCTCAAGGAATCCAGCTGCTTATACCAAGTTTGTTGTTTGAATACAGTCCCCAAGATTCCGTTACATTCTTGTACAACTAACCCACAAAGGGACTAGTCAAACTGAAGAACCCTTGTGGCATAGGCAAAGAGAGAACCTAGAGACCCACCAAACTTTTGTAATTACTGTTCTGAAGGCCACGTGCCAAAAGTGGGTGAAGACAGTTCAAAATTGATAGGATCACTCATATACTGTTCAGCAACCAAGGTGAACATTTTTCCCCAGGCCATATGGAACATATGGCATCATTAAGAATGAGGTTCTCACATCATGTTCTATCTCCAGCTCTCCTCTCCCCATTTCTTTCATATAAAATAGTGTTAAATTCTAGGGAAGAATGAAAAGCTACTTTGATGGATTGAACAGACAAGGAAATATGAGATAACACACCTTAGCTCCAGTGTGAGATTTCAACCAGAAATTATACAGGCAATTACCTTCCTATACCACTTGAAATTGTGCAAGATGCAATATTCATGCCAAGATAGTAAACCCGATCTAAAGTCTAAACCCACAACTTACATGATGTGGGAAATGCAACAAAACTTTCATTTAACACACCTTCATTTAGTGGACTTCATAGGTGAAGGACTAGATTTCTATCTCAACATTCCTCTAAAACAAAGGGCAGGTTTGCCCTATTCCAAGTTGCTTGAAGAAGTCAGTTAAATGTATGTTAATTTTACCTTGATTATATGACATCCATGGTGATATCTATCATCTGCATGTCATTATCCAAATGATCAAAATCACTGCAATATTGCACTTTTGTACTTACTAGACATTTGAGAGTAAGGATCATTTCCTACCTGCCTCCACCCCCCAATGTGGTCCATTAAAATGAGATTTTGCTGTAAAAGTTTTAATGAACTGACCAACTCAAATAGAATATTATTAACAATTCTGAAAATTATGAAATTGAGAAGAACCAAACCTACGTGTAGTTCATTTGTTTGCTTACAAAATTCTTCATAGTCCTGGTCAAAATCAGTTTTCCTCTGATCTACGAAATTGTACTGTTTTTTCTTTATAGTGGCAACAATACTCTGAATGCAATTGGAAATATGAATATTTGAAAGTTATATTATTCTCATTGTTTCTTATGCTTATAATAAAGATACATAACATGAAGACTATTTTGCATCATTCCAAGGTAATATTTTGCAACCCAATCCTTTCTGAAACACAATTCATTTTTCTAAGGAAACGAAGCATTGAAACATGCAAATTTGCACAGTATATCTGTCAGGTCATCTCCTTCAATATCTATGTTACACATTCTGGTGCAATGAAAATGCTTTTTACAGAAAACATGCAGAAAAACCAGAAATCATTATCACCACCGCAAATCATAACCTTAATGGCCCTGTCGTGAATTACCTCCCATTGGTCTTTCATTGCTGCAGTCTGTACAAGTAAAAGTACAACAAGCTACTTTATTACATGAATATACAGCAATTGTGTGAAACCTCAAAATCCCTTATAACGTCAAAAATTAATTTCTACAATTCTTTGGGGAAAATTACAAAAGCTGAATTGACAATATGCCAATACTGTGGTTACGCACCCTTGGAATAAGTGTTTTGAACTCACACAACAGCAGTTTCTCTAAGTCATAAATTCAAGCAACAATATATATTTTTTCAGATTTTTGCATGTCTAAAAACAACACAGAGCCATGGTGGCGCAGTGGTTAGAGTGCAGTACTGCAGGCTACTTCTGCTGACTGCTAGTTGACTGCAATTTGGCAGTTCAAAATTCACCAGGCTCAGGATTGACTCAGTCTTCCATCCTTTCAAGGTCGGTAAAATGGGGACCCAAATTGTTGGGGGCAAGATGTGGGGGCAAGATGTTGACTCTGTAAACCACTTAGAGAGGGCTGTAAAGCACTGTGAAGCAGTATATAAGTCTAAGTGCTATTGCTATATTAGATGATTTTTTTAAAGAGCCAGGTCATTTTTCTAATTTCTGATGAAAATGGGAAAAAAATGGCAGAATTTTTTCAATAAATAACAAAGAGATGCTATGTTTACATAAATCCAAAGGAATTTTTGAGTCTCATTTTTGAATAGGCATAGTCTTACTTAATGGAAGTTCATAGTGAACCAGTCAAGATCTTGAAGTTTCAGCCTCATTATAGATCTTATTTTTTATTGGGCACTAAATTTGATGTCTGTTTTTTAATTATTGTTATTATTATTTTGCTTTATTTTTAGCATTAACTTTATTGAAGAAATTTTTACAAAGTAAAAACAACAAAAATTTAGAGAGAAAGAGAAATAAAGGAAAGTGGTAAGTAAATAAATAACAAATAAAAATAAAAAATAGAAGTGACTTTCAATCTTCTTTACAGCAATCATAAATGCACTTACGTTTTTATCCTTTCTCTCTCTAGCTATATGGTAGCTCCCTTCTTTCCATATTCTATTCTTTCTAATTGCCAAACCCATAAATCACACATTTCATTTTTCTCCATTTTCAGCAAAAAAAATCCTTAAAGGGTTTCCAGCACCTGACAAATGTACTTATTGCTTTTTTTCTCTAATCAAACAAGTCAATTTTGCCATCTCTGCAAATTCCGTTTTTCTGAATTACTTCTAATCCTGAGACAGAATTCTCTTCCGTCCAAAACAACTGACATTGTCTCATATAAAGCTAAACAGAGTTTTAGGACAGAATTACTATTGCCAGTTTTGCAGTCAGCAATAATATGGGATATGTCCCAAGAGAGGGGCTACCCAGAATTCTACATCAATAAGCTCAAATTTGCCAGCCAGGAAAATAAAAGTATGGTGTTGTCACCAGAAAGGCATAAGGAAGCAATTAGACCATTTGTTTCCTGGGGGAGCTAAAGGAACAGCATGGTATCAGCAGTTATGAACTAAACTGTACAGATATCAGAAACACAGTTAGTAATCATGTTTATGTTATTTCCTATAGAAAGCATAGGAATGTTTTCTCAAAGGTGCTTTTTCCAAAAGGCTACTGGATTTTCTTGTGGGGGTTTTTTTCTTTGAAAATGTTTTATTTCTCATCCAAGAAGTTTCAAAGGGGAAAAAAAAATAAGAAAGTCCAGTTGTCTTTTGGAAAAAGCACCTTTGGGACACACATGATCTGGATGAGTCTTCATAGACATAGTAATGTTTTCTATGATGTAGTTGTTAAAGCAGGGCTGTCAAACTCCCAGCCCGCGGGCCAGATGCGTCACACGCTGGCCACACCCACGCCCGGTATAGCGAAGGAGGAAAAAGTCCTGATACATCACATGATGCTGCTTGTGATCACGTGAGTTTGACACCCCTGGGTTAAAGCATCAGGCTAGAAATCTAAGACTATAAGTTCTACTCCTGCCTCATAAGTGAAGCTATCTGGATGACCTTGGGCCAGTTACTCTCTCTCAGCCCTAGGAGGGAAACAATAGCAAACCACTTCTGAAATCTTGCCAAGAAAACTCAGGGACTTGTCATTAGGAGTCAACACTGAGTTGAAAGCATACACACATACACACACACACACACACATGAATTACTAAGTTAATTAAAAACACAAGAACTTATATTGCAGGAAGCCATTAAGAGCTGCTTATGTAGGGCTACTAAAATCTGAAACCAATTCAGTAGGCAATCTCTTTTACTTACTAACTCAGCATATTCAGTGTGAACAAGTTGCTAGTTTTTGACATCCAACACAAACTGCCAGCTCAAGTGGTGATTTTAAAGCAGAGAGTAATGAGCAGGCTAACTCTACAAACAGCTGTCACAGTGGCTGGGTTCATACCTCACATTAAATCACAGTTTGTTTTAATACAGCTTGCTGAAAAGGTCAAAGTGGTTTGTTTCACAGATGTTAAAACATTCATCATGCTTTACAAACAGTAGCTGACTTCACATCGTGCTAAATGAGAAACAAAATGTCATGGTTTGGTAGGATGTGCAAGCTCTGAAGCAGTCTAGCTGAGATAGTCCATAGAATTCGAAGAATTCTTAGTCCAGCATAGAAAAGAAAGAGTATTTTCTGTCTACAATAATTTCCCTAGGCAATCATTCAAATACTTTGCACTTGAAATGTTATAGATTCCATTCCCACCATTATTAGGATCAGTGGTTCCAAATGCTATAACATACTCCAGAATATCTGGAGGCCAAAGAAATTGTATTTTTCTGGACTCAAGTAACATTGGTTAAAAAAAACCCAAATACTGCATACCTGATACTTAGTTGCCATTACTTCTAATCCTTCCATCTTCGAGTCTTGTAAGACTGAGTAAGTTGTGATAGTATCAAAGATGTGCATGATTTTAAGTAGGCGGCGATGGAAAGTTTCAAATTTTCCAAATATATACATTTCGCTAAAATCAAACTGTCGTTCAGCTGGATTCTCTTCCAATTTCTGTTTGGTCTTGTGAAAACAGTTTTGGTACTCCTTAGCAATATAAACCAAGATATAAATATATGGATGTAAATATTAACTGCAACATCGTTCATAATACACTTAAGGACTTATTCAGGCTCCTAAAAGTTATTTTCCCTAATGAAATTCAGATCCAATTTTGCCCTTTTTGTTTTTAGAAACTAAATCCTCCCCAATTGACTCAACCAAAAGGTTGTATTTACTGCTTTTGTCTTCCACCAACTGTAAATATTACCTGCTTAAGTCTTATAGCAGCTTGTATTTTTTCCAAAACTAAGTCTTGCGGTTGATCCCAGATGGTGGCAGTATTGTTATTAGTAATATAAGCTTTGCAGGCTGTTATCATTTGATTTGTAACCTGTAAGTAGAATGATAGGCTTTGTCTCAAAAAATGTGTGTGGAACAAAGAGATTTGAGGTCCATTTTCTTTCCCAGCGACTAGCTAAATCAGTGGTGAGTATATTGCAATCTTTCTCACATTGCTAAACTATAATCCCACATAACTCACTACTGGTTATACTGGATCAGCTGCTGAGTTTCACTATTTACTTTTCATTGTAGATTTTTCTTTCATTTCCAGGTTACAATTAACATAACCCAGCTGTTTAGTAAGTGCAACTAAGTTTTTATAAAGTAAAAACAATATGGACGGCCTCAGGTCAATAAGGTTAGCTATGATGTAATGATAAACCAATTTCATCTATCCTAATAATCAGTCCAAACAATTTATCAATAATCTCCATTTCAGGGTTCAACAGATCCTATTTTTTAATTAATCTTTTAATCTTCTCTATATTTCAAAAATATATTTCATTACTTAAGAAAGTCTTTATTTCCTAAGATGGATAAGCATCCAGAGTTGTTGGGAGTAGGGCGGCATACAAGTTTAATAAATTATTAATGAACTGGGTGATGTATAAATGTGATAAGTAAATATGTGTTATTATCCTCTACAGTACAGTTTTCGATGGCCAATAGTTACGGGATTCCAATTCTGAAGAAGAGTCAGCCCGACTTGCCTTTACAAAGAGGGAAGTTATCTTCTCTGAAGTGTTATAATAGCGTGAGATGCTGTGGATCATTTTGATAGCATGAATGAGTCCTGGAATAGCATCTACCATGATCACCTGAAATGCCAACAAGATGAATCGTGACGTGAAGCATCATTTACCTAACATCATTTATATCCAGTTAGCCTGAGGGCACAAGGGTTTCTGCCATCATCCCAAACAGTACTTGCAGTCCTTGCCCAGATAAAAGTAATTTTTAAAGTTGCCAAGATTTGGGGCATTTATGAAATCTGTATTACCCAATATAATATAGACTGTATTATTAAGTTATAACTCACTTAACTGAGTTACAGTTGCACGCACAACCATTAACTTGTGATCTGGACATTTCTGTGCTATCTACAAGTGTGGCAGTTCAATGAGCAGACATTTTTAAACTTACAGGATCACAGTTATACAGAGGGTCACAGCATTTTTCAAGGGTGTACAGGTATTTCACATTGTCTTTGGCTTCATTTGTTGCGTCAGTGATCCGGGTATCCAGTTCTCGCCAATTCTTGGGAAATGAAAATGAAACAAATGCTATTTAAAAGGACATCTGGCATTTTAGAAAAGAAATTTGCCTGGCAAACATGCTAAGATAGTTAGCATGTTTCTTAAATCTCACAAGAATTAGAATACCAATTCAATGACAGCAATAAAATATTATTTCAGACAATGCTGGGCAGCTTCTAAAAGATGTGGACTGAAATGCTGAAATCATAGATCATGCCGATTAAAATTTACAGGAGTTCTGTGAATTCTAACCATCATGATGTATGATTTCAGTGCTTAAAGTTGAAGTAGGAGTTCTACCAGGAGATTGCTTTCCTTAGCCAAAGTATCTGGCAGTCATTTGTATTTTAGGGTTTTTTTTTTAGTAAGTTCAAAACTTATATATTTCATTATATCAAGCTGCAGCTTCCCCCTGTATATTTGGAAGACAAAAAGCAAAGCCTTTTTACAAGCATGGCTTCCGTTGTCCACTTTTTAAAATAAATATTTTGTATTTTAATTCTCAAATGTGATAGATTTCAGATTAAGTTGCCTTTCAGTTAATTGGGCTGCAAGATTTTAAATATATATGCACTGGTATAAAAATGTTATTTTTAGGTAGAATATAAATTATTCCTGAATAATCTAACTGACACACCTTCAAAAGTTTTGATTTAGCAACTGTAAGCACACCAAGTACAGCCTTTACATCTGAAGTCTTGAGCTGATCCAATAAGTAGTTAAATTTGGATAGCCTCTTCTTCCAATGATCCAGCTCAGCTCGTGGACCAAGGTCATCTGCTTCTTTCCGTAGCTGGTTATTTTCAGCAATAACCTAAAATTTAAACCAAAATGGTAATTTGCCTAGAATAGAATCTTTTTGCGATAGCAGTTAGCAATAACACTTAAACTTATATACCGCTTCACAGTGCTTTTACAGCCCTCCTTAAGTGGTTTACAAAGTCAGCATATTGCCCCCAACAATCTGGGTCCTCATTTGACTGACCTCAGAAGGATGGAAGGCTGAGTCAACCTTGAGCCTGGTGAGATTCGAACTGCCAAATTGCAGGCAGCCGG
>JANHFL010002990.1:680446-700628 GCA_032468155.1 Oxyrhabdium leporinum | reverse complement strand
GAGTTAGGCATTCTTCATTTTATTAACATAATGAGGATTACTTAAAATTTGATAAATGTGATAGAGATTATTAATATCATTATTGTGAATTGGATTAATATGAAAAATGGACAAGAATTGAAGCACTAAAGAGATGACATTGGACATTATTTTTATATATGTTTAAACTACAATGAAGATTATACAAATTTGATAAATGTGATAGAGACTATTAACAATATTTGCGCGATTGTGAACTGGATTAATATGAAAGATACCCAGAACCAACTCCGTTCACACAAAATATGGATGTATATTTAAAATAATAATTTTTAAAAATATTATTAAAAAAAAGAAACAAGGTATTATTCAGAACCATCCACAACTGTACTGTGTGCCACAGTGCTACAGTTCTTGTAGATAATGATAAAATGTCAAATCAAAGCCAGATTAAGGCCAACAGATGTCTTAAATACAGCCGAACAAAAGTGCTTTTCAGCCCTTCCATTGTTTAACAGGTAAGACATTAAGACTCAAGAAATGCTGCTAATGAAAGTTCAGTACGGCAATGAAAGAGTTAAGGACATGATAGGAGGCGGAAAAAACCCTTCTGGTGGTGTCCCTCTTCGCTTGGTGCTCTTAACACTCTTCTTTTGCTTGATGGTTAATCCAGGGCTACAAAACAGCTATAAAGAAACCAAACTATACCAGGGAAGTGCTATGGGGAAAAAAGAGCATTTATATGGTGAATTTTCACAAAGACTGCATTTGCTTCCAAAAATTGCCTTTCAAAATTACTATAAAATTCCGCTTCCACTTTCTATGCACAGCAACAGTCTACAAGGCACAAGAATTATTTCTGTACTCAGTTGGAGTCTGACAACTGAATCTACCCCCCATCATACCTGATTTCCTTCAAGGACAGCATCTTCCACTTCATTTTTCTCTAGGTTCACACAAGCAGAAACAATTGACAGGATGTAGTCATGTCTACCATCCAGATGAGCCCGCTTAGCTTCTTTCTCCTCTTTCAGTTTTTGCTGTAGAACAAAATTTCTATTATAGCTGTATAGGAAAACTGAACTTGCTTCTTCTATATGTTCTAAGTTAAATATATATATATATCGTCATATACGAATTCGCCATTAAGTATCTCAATGTAGCAATATTTTGAGACCAAAACATGTGCTGATCCCTCTTCGTGGGATAAGAAAGATGAGACCGCATGGGGAAAAGACAGTTCACAAGATGCAGTTGCAATGTTATCGTATCGTATCACAGGGAAAAATCTCTTTGATTTAAGTGACTGCTTAATATGGGATTTTAATATGCAGGTCACTACTTTGTGATTCAACATGTTACATGAACCCAGTTTGTATGGTTGGATTTTGAAAAAAAAGTATTGCAAAACCCGAGCAGTTGAGTTAATTCAGTAAGATGTGATTAGGTACATCTGCATATAGTACAAATGCAATAAATTAGTCAGACCTAGTTCCATATTGGGTCAAAAAACACTGAAGGGAGTTGTGTTGGGGAGAACAAGGGTAGTAAATTCTGTTAAGACTAGTAATTTTCAAGCTTCATGAACTCAACTATATGACTATAGGTAGTTCTCGATTTATGTCCACAACTGAGCCCCAAATTTCTGTTGTTAAGTGAGAATTTGTTAAGTGAGTTTTGCCCCTTTTTACAACATTTCTTGCCACAGTTGTTAAGTGAATCGTTACAGCTGATAAGTTAGTAACCCGGTTGTTAAGTGAATCTAACTTCCCCACTGACTTTGCTTGTCAGAAGGTCGCAAAAAGTGATAACATAATCCGGGATACTGCAACGGTCATAAGTATGAACCACTTGACAAGCATCTGAATTTTGATCACATGATCATGGGGATGTTGCAAAGGTTGTAACTGTGAAAAATGGTCATAAGTTACTTTTTTCACTCCCGTTGTAACTTTAAACAGTCACTAAACAAACTGTTGTAAGCCGAAGATTACCTGTATTATGTATGTTTCAAATTAAGCTTTCTTATCTTCTAAAAGTTTGATTATAGGTATATCCATAATGACTACCACTGAACAATTGTAGTTTTCTTTAAGCAAAGCTAACTATCAAGACTTTTGAAATCTCCTTAAAATGCACTTTAAAATTACTTTAAAATGAATTTTTAAATCAATCCCATTCAAAGCACTGACAGATCGGTTTTGTAAATTAGTCACTGATAAAATGAAAACACTTGCTATTCTTCCCATAGTTTGAACAATAAAATTCAATCTTAAATTGAAGTAGGCTGCTTCGGATCAAATCTTTGGTTGTACAAACTGAAGCAAGGTGACCTCTCAAAATCTATCAGGTTAGATTGGTGTGATGTATTAAACCACATCTAACCATTTGAGGACCATAGTATTGTATTCACACAGCCCTATTTTGTCCATTAGATTATGTGGATTAAATAAATAATGATTAAATTAGCCAAGGATAAATTTGTTGTGTGAAGATTAGCCTCTCAGTGTCCAACAGTTTAATAATTTGTGATCAGTGATGTTTATATTAGTGATTATTTTAAGTACAGAGGTTAACACAGTTATAACAGCAAATATCATTTTCAAGAATAGAGTTGATGATAGTTTGTATGTGCATATGATATCCTTGGGTGATGAAGGACAGACAATTTAAGCCTCCAATACAGAATAAGGAGTCTCCAGCGTTAAAAGGAAGGGTGACCTCATATGCATAGCTATTCTACCATCCAACCTTCTCAAAAGAATTTCATTTCCAAAACATGTCACACCGTGGGGTGAAAACAAAGCCAATTATTTGATAAAGCAGTCTGAAAGATGGAAAAGATCTCATTTCACTCTGGCAGCAAATTGCCTTCAACAGCAGTTCAACAAAAGCAGCAGTCAAAGCTGCTAAGCAACCAGTTTCCAAAGCTGCTGCAAACAAACATTAGTGAAGGGGTGTTCCAGTTCCTGATTTCAAGCTATCCTTTTTAGTTGTGGCCAAAAATTAGCTCTGTTCACTCATTCAAAATGTCATGGTGTTTTTAAAAGTGGGTCCATCTTAAAGAATAAGAGGTCACAACAATACTGCAATATTATAAGGGACTATCGAGGAAAAGAAGGTAAACAGTTGTCCCTTATTCTCCAAAGGAAGGGCTATTAGATCTAATTAGCTTAGATTTCAAGAGGATATCAATTCCAGTTACACATTAGAAGCTTCTGAATAGAAGTAAACTAGCAGGAGTATGAATATAGTCTCTCTCCCCTGTCATTCGTCCCAGTAACTTGACCCAGAAACACATTCTCTTTATATCTAGGTATCCTAGCTAACAGAAGTACAAACATCAATTCCAATATATCTATCTAATTCTTTAACCATATAAAGGCCAACAAAGGCCAACAAACCCACCGCTGAAGTTCACTGAGACTAAAACAGCACACCCTTCATAAAATTGTGAGTCCAAACATAAGATATACTCAAGATTTCCAATATTTGCAGATTGGTTCATTGTCTATATTAGCAATCTGGATATGACTTCATACCAAAATATCACATCAAGAAATACCGGTACATACTGTATAAAGGCTAGGTTTATCATTAAAATGCATATATTATTAGTCCCAAATGGAGGACTGGCTCATATAATAGTAACTCTCATTGTGTAATCATAATTTCTGCTATATTTCACCAAATGGAAACACGGCAATTTAAAAAAAATAAAAATAACCTTTTATATTATTATATCCCTGTGGAGGACCTCAAAATCATCCTTTTCTCCAAGTTTTACAAACCAATTTGGTTATGTGCTACCATTAATACACACATTCCATTTACATTACACTGTAAGGATATATCAGTTTTTTAAAAAAATATAAAGTTCCAAGCAATACTACTTTTTTCCTATATAGCCACATAGGGACTGGTAAATTTGGGGTTTGCAGATTTCGCTTCCATTCTTGCTCCTTCCCACATCTCCATATCTCCATATCTCTTACCTTTAAAACTCTTGTAACACTTTGTTTCCAAAGCTGTCGCCTTCCACTTCTGAACATTTTATTAGCTGAAATTTACTATTGGTGTTGTTAATGTTAAGCCAGTAGGATCAGAATGTACTTTGCTATGCTGAATACAAAACTTCCCAATTTAAGGATTGCTTAGAAAGTTCTCACATTTCTTAACAGTATTTTAATTAAGATCAATCGGAACAGAGTCAGACCTGCCCAAAGCTCACCCAGCCTTTCCAAGCCTCAGAAATATGCGCAATGTTGACAAACCTACATAGCTTGGGTGTTGTTATGGTAGGTGTTGACTTATAGAGCTATTGTGTTAAATTTGCCTATCAATCTTGGCAGAAGTTAGTACTTTCAAAGTCAGTATCTTTCAAAAGCAAGTTTTGGTTGATTGCAGATGAAGTTGCAGATGAATAAATAACTAGATATGGTGTATGGAAATAGAGTTATTTGAGAAGAATAATGATTGGGAAATGAAATTATTATGCATGTTATCAGAAGGTGCATTTGGCAATATAAAGCTCAATTTTGTGTGAATGAAATAAATTTACAGTTTAGTTGGGTTTGAATGTTTTAACAGCTAAGTGAAGTCTCCATGTTGAAATAATGCATTGCTCTGAACACCTGGGTTCAAATACAGAAGGCTATTGCTTTCATGTCCTCCTGTTTCTTTACTTTTAAAGACCAAGATAACCCTAGACCAATTACTATCTGATGCAATTTTTACAAAGTCTTCATTATTAATGATACCAGTAGGTATGCTGTCCTGAAAGTATTTGCAACTTTAGAACAGCTTTTCTTGTGGTGATTTCTAGGTGTGTTGGATCATCTTCTAACATTTCCTAAACAGCAAGGTTTGTATAAAGTACTTCATTAATGAATAATAACTACTATCCCAACAATTATGTAGTTCTCCTGTTACACTTATCCCTGTCTTGCTTTGTCACTATATTGCCTTTATTTCTCACTATCCTCTCAACTTCTCAAACTGTCTTTTGTCCAATTTCCAGGCCAACCTCTTTCAAGCATTTATTTTGCCATAAACCACAGGTCCTCTTCATTTTAACTGCTACAGTTTGTTCTGAATCTGTTTCTAACTTTTCCCATGTTCAGTTCTTGTGATTGATTCTTAAATATTAAATTTTAGTGAAACCAACCATTTTGTTTACCAGAGAACACAATTGCAAATATCAATGACTTCATTTCCAAGCAGCGGAAATACTCAAACATGTCATGCCATCCTTCTACTCAGTGCCAACTGCTACAGTTGATCCTATAGCTGTTTGTATAAAAACACTTCTAGGAGCAAGACAGTAATTCTGTAACATAGAAAGGGAAAATTATTATGTCGGTTGTAAAATTAAACTGGCTCATGCTATGCAGGGCTAATATTGCAGCAGAATGAATAGTTCAGAGCAGTTAAAAACAGATACTGTTTTAAAGACAGGATACCATCTCCAAGGCTCAGGATAATTTGTTTGAAAAGGAACCTGTTTCTTTTGCAATGCAGTTCCTTTTTAAAATTTGATGTTGGGGTGCCCTCAAGTGGAAAATAGAAAATATGCTGTACTAAATTTCATTTTTAAGAACACCGTTTTTCAAGCAACGATATGCAAATACATTAAGGTGTTGAATATTTAAAACCAGTAGTTCAATTCCTCCAATAAAAGAGCAATACACTTGATCTGGTATTAAAAGCTACTCGCTCTTTGAACCAAAAGACCTCTAACACAATACATATGACCTACTGTATAATCACTAACACTGTAGGTGTCCTTGGAGTTGTTTGCAGGGTCCCTTTCTTAGGGTGACCATGTTTGAAGCTCCATTTGCAACCATTATATGAGTCTGTGATGACTAAAAGTTGGGCACTGAGCACATATGGGGCTTGTTAGCATTTGGTAATGTTCTAAAACATTCATTCCTTGCTCCCAGAGTCAACTGAGCTCTAACTTCAACAGCCAAAACCATCCCACTGAGGTTGGGCTACTGCTTCTAATTATTTGGGTTGCTGCTGAGAGTTGTGTTGCTGGGGCATCCATGGAAAAACTCCACTGCTGATCAGTTCCATCCTCTCAACAACAGACCTGATAATAGTAAGGGGTTGCAGCTACTGGCCATTGATGAATCATTTTTTCTGATGAGTAACAGTGATTGGAAGTAGCATTTTGTTTGGCACCAGAAGCCTATCATTTGTACCAGAATGTCTAATTGTAGGATAGCACACTCTATAGTAAGACTCTGTTGGAGGTGGGGGGGGGTCACAGTGATTTCTTTGAATTGCTTGAAGTTCTCATCTTGCCGATACACTACTGGTAGCTATGATTAAAGCCCCCTTTCAATTCTTTTTTTGTATTCGGAACACAATAACATGCATTTCTGTGGATTATTGGTTTTCTTCCAGCACCTCTCCACCGATAGGGATTTTGATAAGGTAGACAATCTTATCTTTTCTGCATCATAATAAGAAGGGAGTTCTGTATAGGCCCCGGCTGAGAAAAATGAACACTCCCATTTGACATGAAAGTTTCAGGAAACGCAACCTCAACCTGGATAGAATAAGGCCCTTTTATAACCAACACACAGTGGCAATAAATAACAGAATGACTAATTATCCCATATTCAGTGGGCAATTCATCCCATGTTCAATGGGACACCAGTGGACAGTAAGAAGCAATGGAGCAATCCTCCTGATAATAGGAGCCGGTGAGCCTATTCCAGGAAATAAACATGGACATGATTTGGTTCTCATTGAATCTCTTTCTGGAAATAAAGAAACAAATATGCAAACCTTTGTGAATTATGTGGGATTGTTTCAATAATTTAAGTCTCTGCCTAGGCATTTTCTTCTCATCTGCATTCATTGCCAGTTGTAGATGCTTGCAGGAAATGAGTTTACAAGCATCCTGATAGGGATGAGTGGCTTGGTTCTCATGCAGCCAAATCACGTTCAGAAGTATAAAGATGCAACCACCACATTTCTAAATGCTGACCGGGATGGTTTTAGCAGCTTTGCCTCTCCAGTTCTCTTTCCTGAACGGTCTAAACAGCAAATCAGTTGATGAAAGTGAGATGTTGTATAACATGATTAAATGGAATTAATTTAATCCTGTCAAGTTTAGCTGAGTCCTCTAACATTTTCTTGTTGACACTGATAGGTAGGTTGTGGGAATGATATCAGATTTACTACAAGGGCTGTTTTACCTAATCTGAAAACTGAGACTATACATATTGAATAGTAGGATTTTCAGTCTAGAATAGGTATGAATATTTGTAGAACTGCAGTAAACAACAATAGCCAATTTTTTGACTTAAGAGTAAAGGAAGCTAGCACAGAAATTGGTGTTGGTATTCAGTGGTGGTGTAAAATACAAAATTTTGAATAGAAGGAAGTGATTTGAATAACCATTTAAACTGTTCTTATCTCCCTTGCTTTTACCAAAGTATGTTTTCATGAATGTAATAACACTATATAAATAGGTCATTATTGAAGTTAGAAGAATATTCTCTTTACATTTTTCTATTAATGGTTTTACATAACGATCCATTGCTGTGCCACACAATTATGTTTTCCAATAAATATAAGGTTAGGAATATAAGTGAGGATCAGAATCATTAGTTCTATTCTTATGTAGCATTAAAACTGCAACAACAAATATAATCAATTAAAAAGAAAAGATTTTCAGAGCACTGCCAGCGATAAATCTTTCTAGATATTCAACTTGTATACAGAGCTAAACAAGAATAGTCAATGACTGGGCCAGGGGTCAGCAACCCCCAGCTCTGGAGCCACATGTGGCTCTTTTATCCCTCTGCTGCGGCTCCCTCCTTTCATCCCTCTGCTGTGGAGAGAAGTGGCTGACACCGCTGCCGTTGCTGCCTCCATGGCCTGTCTGCTGCTTTCACAGCACCTTGCACAGCACAGTGAAATTTAGTGCACTTCACAATGGGGAAGATGGGGTCCCCTCCTCCTCCTTGAACCCATTATGACATGGAGGCACAATGCAACCCTGCCCACTTGTCCCTGGAAACAGCAGCAACATTGGCTTTGGTGTGGCTCAGGGCAGTGTCTCAGGGCAGAGAGCAGGTCACGCATCTCCCTGAGTGACCGAGGCTTGTACAGCACCAACAAAGGCTGGAAGTAACCGCCTGCCATTTCCTGCTACAGTCTGTTGGGCAGCTACCAATGAGGCGCCAGAGAATCAGAATGAGAGAGAGAGAGAGAGAGAGAGACAGAGAAGAGACCCAGAAAGAGACAGAGACAGAGAGACAAAGGTGAACAACACACCCGAGGCCAAGTTGGCAAGAGGTGGCTGGGAGGGGAGGGCTGAGGTGGGGCCGGGCGTGGCAAATAATTTAACAACTGGTTCTCTGCCTTAATGACCAGTTGGGTAGGCATGGCTGGGGGGGTCATGTGACTGGATGGGAGTAAGTGACATCGATTTGGCCACACCCATCCAGTCATACTGGTTAAATTATTGGCTCCTGGTGTTCTCTTTTCTGTGGGAAATGGGTCCAAATAGCTCTTTGAGTGTTTAAGGTTGCAGACCCCTGGACTAGGCTCATGTAATGTGCTATAATATTCTAGAAGCTCTAATAATGATCAGTTACTGCAGAATCTAGCAATCCACTCATAATACACATACACACACACACAACTCCACAGTTAACTTTTTATATTTATTTTTCATGTTTTTACATGGTAGTGGATATCTTGCTGCTTGTTTCTTGGCGTTACACTGCATTTTATTATTAGTCCTGTCTAGTCTCAGATTATGTTCCTGTAGTTTTGACAGTTTCAGCACTTACAACTACCTTTCTATTTTCTTCTTCTTCTCCCTCTATAGAGCTGTAAGACCAGGAGCATTTTCCCTCCCTTCCATAAATGTTTGTATCCCTTTCTCCATTATCATCTTTTCATCATATCTCTTCCAGAGTTTCTATCCTTTCTCCTTATAACAGGCCAAAAAAGTGAGATGATTGACTGTCTTCAATAACAGCTTATTTTTGTCTGGAACCCATATGATTGCCTCCACACCCCAAAACTGTCTACCTGCCCCACTGCCAACCCTGAGTTAGAATAGTTGGACAGTGCCAAAGCTGAAGCATCACAATTGTCAGGAAGCTTGGGTATAAAGATATTGGAAAGGAAATGCTGGACAGCAGAGATATCACAACCAACTGCTGGTGATCTCTCTGTATGTGTCTGGGTAGCCCTCTTAAAGAATCAAATATTCCAGTCTACTCATCCTGCATTAGGAATCTTAAATGACTAGGGGGCATTTGCACAGATTCATCTTATGCATCAACTATGTCCTTTCCTGGACTTGGAGGTCTTGCTCATGATCACTCATGCCTTAGTTTCCTGCTGGCAGAACTACTGCAATGCACCTTACATGTGGCCTTTGAAGACCACCCAGAAATTACAAGTGATGCAATACACAGTAGTGTGCATGGTATTAGGTGCCTAGAGGTTTGCCCATGTCACACCTTTGTAGTGTGAGTTGTATTGACTCTAATGCTGGCTGGAGAATTCTGGAAGTTGAAGTCCACACATCTTAAATTTGCCAAGTTTGAAAAGCATTGGACTAGAGATGCTCCTTATGATCCATCTTCTCAGTTCTGCTTCTAGGATTCTAGAAGCCAAATTCAAATTCTCCTCTAACTGCTCCAGTGGCCTATGTGACATCATTATTTATGTCATTAAGGACAAAGAAAATACTCCATGTAAGAAGCAACAGGAAACCTACATGAAGAGGCTGCTCCAGTGAGTTCCTCCCCTCATCATGGAAATGTAAGAGCCACTCTGACTGCCACTGATCATGGAATGGTAAGGCAGTTTTCTCTATACCTATCTTTCTCTAACCAGAAAGAATAAAAGGCTGAGATAAATTGGATCTAATCCTGGAGATGTTGCTATTAAGTCTGACTTAGCAGCACTCCATCTTTTCTTCCATGGGGAATTGGAATAAGGTGCACACAGATGAACTGCCAATGATAGGACTGTCTTTGAGAGAAGGAGTCTCTCAAAACCAGATAGGGTGGCTTAGTAAATAAGATTAACCCTCAGGCCAGCAATTTCTGACACCTAAATCATTCTCTAGCGCAGGGCTGTCAAACTCCCAGCCAGTGGCCATGCCTACGCCTGGTTTAACGAAGGGGAAAAAAGTCCCAATATGTCATGTGATGCTGCCGTGATGATGTGAGTCGCTCTAGTGCTTTATGTTGCTCTCACAGCTGATGTCAGGATCTCCTATTTTAGGCAATTCTGGAGAAACTATTAGCTCTCCTTAAAGTGACATCACTTTAAGAAAAATCTTAATCCGATATACCTCTAATGTAGCCTCCTTCTGGGGTTCTCTGTGAAACTAAAGTGGCCAGTATTTAATCATCAATTGCTGCCAAGAAAACTCACTAAAGCGGACCACCATTTTACTCATAAATTCTCAATCTAATCCTTTTCTTCCATAATCAAAAATATGCTTTAGGATTTGTATCCCATCACACTCACACAAAAGATATACCGGTATTTGTTATAGGATATATTTGTTATAGGAAACATTAAAAAGCAATGACTACAAGTAGTTAATCAACTGTCCATACAAGCACTCAATACCACAATAGGTAATGTATTTCATAATGGACCATTATTAACTAAACAAATAAAAAGATCCTCTAAATTTTATTCATGAATAATATATATATATATATATATATATATTATTGCCTACATCTAAACAAATATTTTCAAACCCAGATTTAAATAGAATGTGTGGAGATGTATTTATTTTTCTTTCTTTTATCTTATTGCTGATTTTATGTAGATTTCATTGAGCTAATCTATATTAATTTTTCACTTATTTAAAGCATTTCTATGACCATCCATCTAGGCAGCTTACAACCCATTAAACAACATAAAACCATCAGGTCTTGAATACTCTCTGGAAGGGCAAAAGGGGAGGGGTTTGTCAGTTCTTAAGGAGGGGAGGTATTTTATAGGGTAGGTGCTGAAACAGTAAAGGCATTCTTCAGAGAACCTACAAAATGACAATGTTTAAGAAAAGGGACCTGAAGTATGCCTATTCTATTTGCTGCAGCGGGAGAGCAGATGTCCTCAGGGAGAGTCAGTCCTGCAGATAACCTTAGCCGGTGACATGCAGGGCTTTAAAGGTGAGAGCCATAATTGTGAATTGCACCAAAAGACAATTAGGAGACAGTGCAACAGATGCACAATACAGTATGTGCAAAGCTAAGAATACACAGCACTGTACACACCATGGCATTCTGGGCCAGTTGAAACTTTCAGGTGCTCTTCAAGGTCAGCACAATGTACAGTGCACTGTAGTAATCTAAAGGGGAAGTGACAAAGGCATGAGTGATCATGAGCAATATCTCCTATCTAGAAAGTATACAACTGGTATACAAGGCAAATAGGTGCAAATACACACACACACATGGCCTCAGCTGCCACCTGTTTCTTGAACTGGAGCCATGAGACCAGGAGAACTCACCGAGTACAGGAGAAATCACTGGAGGCATTTAGGAAGAGACTGGACAGCCACTTGTCTGGAATGCTATAGGGAGTCTTGCTTGAGACGGTTTGGACTAGAAGACCTCAAGGTTTCTTCCAACTCTGTATTCTGTATTCTATGCACTATCCGGGGAAGTGCATCTCTATGCAGACTCAAAGATGCCGTATCATCCAACTTTGGGGGGCGGGGATCAAAACCCTAAAGCCACTCTATTTTGCAAGGGCTGCGTCAAAATCATTTCCTCCCCATCCAGACACCAGCACTCAGTCAGCACCATAAAAGTATCACCTGTTTAAGATGTGTAACTGAGTATCTTCAGCATACTGATATACTGCACACCATGCTAGCAAATGGCCTTATACATTGGTTCCATGTAAATGTTAAAAGGAGAGAGGAGAGAGACCGGAATGCTGAAGCACGCCATATTGTAATGCCTAAGGTTAAAACTGGCAGTGGAGAAAGAAGACAGTGCCCACTATTCTTAGTCCCTGATGCTGACTCAGAAAGATATCATGGTTGATGATAATGAAACCCTCTAAGAGATCAAGAAAACCAGAATAATTGCACCAATCCCATCTAAAGCCCTCCAAAGTTATGTAAAAGTGCAATCAATGCTACCTCAGTATTGTACCCCAGCCTGAATCCAGATTGAAAAAGGTCCAAGTAATCTGTTTTATCCAGGGCCATTTGTAGCTAAATACCAATCTCCCTCGTCACAATGTTACTTAAAAAACAGATTCTTTATCAGAACCAAGCTTTCCCACATTCAGTAGGGGGTCATCCTCAATTTACTACCCAGATGAATTCCAAATTTTACATGGTTCTGCATGACCTTAGTTCAGTCACCATGGTTAGTCTAACTTCAAGAACCCTTATGAAAATAGAGGGAAGCATGTTTCATTATAGTTGTGCTGTCAACAAATGCATTACATATTGAAACTATTCTATTTATTTGTTAATTTAAATTTGACATTTTGCTTATTTTATTCAAAAACACAAATTAAGTTGACTTGCTTTTATATTGTATCTTTGCAACACAATAACCCTCTCTGGAATCTCAACAAATATGTGTTAGATCTTCCAGTTAAATAGTTTGTTGTAACAACGCAGGAGGAGGAATGCGCTATTTCATACCAATTACTATCCAATGAACTATGACAAACTAAGTTCTGGTAACCATTTACATTGCACTGATCTCACTCGCCCCATTTTAAGACAACTTGCACTGTTTAATTGATTTCATACAAGAAGCAAAATATCAGTCCCATGGAGAATTAGTTCATTAAAACAAGTCTTCTTGCCCTGGCCCACTTAACTTTTGCCAAGCATATATTTTCATAAAAGCACCCACATCTTCCTGCCAATCTCCTGCTGAGTCAAGACTTAATCCAATCTAAGATGTCCTGCCTAGACAGCAGTGTTTTATTATTCAATTTACATAGCTGCCATCTCAGCAAGTAATCTGGTGGCAAACAATCTTAAAATAAATTAAAAACAAATTCATAAATACAAAAATTAAAATACGTAAGAGGCAAGGAAGATGCCAAAATCTGTGGTTTTTATCACAAGCAAGAGACAGAACTCTTCACAACCTTGGGGGTCCCAGGCCCAAAGCCATGACTTTAGGGTCTTGCAAAAGGCAACAAGGCTTAGGACCATCCTAATCTCCGGAGGAGGAGTGTTTTATAGGGCAGGTCCCAAGGCAGAGAAGGCTCATGGGACCCAGAGCAGGCTCATCGTGCTGCACTGCATCATATGGGTGCAATAACTGAGGAAAATACAATTATCTCAGCAAACCTTTTTCCTACAAAACATTATAGCTCACACAGAGGATGCAAAAAAAAAGAAAGAGAGAAGAAGGAGAGGGGGAAATAGATGTGGCAACATGGAGCACCCGCCTCTACAAAAAGAGTGAGAGAAATTGATGAGACTTAAATGTGGAGGGAATTGTTATGTATTGGCAGCAATTACCACAAATGAGACCAGCAAGTTGGACATTAAGCAAAGTGAAGCTGTAATTGTACTTATAATCTTGCTTCAGCTTTCCTTGCTTTAAAGAACATACAGTAAATACAAAGTGATTAAGTTTTATTTTATATAACTTTATATACCATAAGTTATACTTTCATCACACCATAGCTGTGAATAATAGTTAAATGGGTTAGTCACTGAATGAGGATTACCTGTACTACAGGTAGTCCTCAATTTACAACAGTTCATTTAGTGACTGTCCAAAGTTACAACAGCACTGAAAAAACAAATTTATGACCATTTTCCACACTTATGACCACTGCAGCATCCTCATGGTCATGTGATTTACATTTCGATGCCTGACAACTGATTCATATTTATGATGGTTCCAGTGTCCCGGGGTTATGTGATCCCCTTTTGTGACCTTCTGACAAGCAAAGTCAATGGAGAAGCCAGATTCACTTAGAAAACAGTGTTGCTAACTTAACAGCTGCAGTAGTTCACTTAACAACTATGGCAAGAAAGGACATTAAAGGGGGCAAAACTCACTTAACAAAATTCTCACTTAGCAACATAAATACTGGACTCAATTGTGACCATAACTAAAGGACTACCTGTATATATTAAAAGAGAAAAAAGGAACTTTTTCCTCTCAAAAGTGCATAGATGTATATCACTGGTACCCTTTTCAATGGGAAGAGAAGCAGGTCTTCCAGTGAAGAGTTCAACAATTAACTGTGTATTCTTTTATGCAACATGAATCCAAGCATAAGGCTTTAAAAGCTGGACTAGAAGAAACAGGAACTAAAATAACTGGAAGAAATAGTAATAATCTCAAATATACCCATGATAAAAAAAATTGTGGCTGTAACTGATAGACAAATCATAATCATCATCATCCTGAATAGTATTAAACAATAGCATCTGCCTGTTCCGGATCCTTAGATTAGACATGGCAGGGGGACAAAAATGCTAAATCCAGTCTAAACAACTGGCTGACTGTGCGACCAACAATAGTAATAATTTATTAAAAAGTTAAGGAATCCCGGACTGAAGGAGGAAGATGAAAATGTAAAAGGTGATCTAATGCTCAATTTAAAAAAAAGATTATATCAACTGATAGTGCTGGCCCAAAACCAATAGATGAAGGGGTAGCAGTAGCAAAAGACTTTCTCTTCCTGCCTCAAAATTCAAAATTGTTACAACCAGGACTGAGACTGGACTGCTCTTGCTAAGTGATGTGGTCATGTGGTCTCTTATGCTTGTTCTCGTTTTTGTTTGACAAATTCAAACAAACAAACAAACAAACAAATACATACATACATACATACATACATACATACATACATACATACATACATACATACATACAAACATACATACATACATCACCATTTTACAATTGCATCACAGTGATGGCAATTCCAGCCCCAACTGCCATTTTAATTTGAGGAATAGCTGTAAGCACCTGTTCACCTTCCACAAATCTTTCACTGGTGGGGCACATTATTGTGATGGTATTGTTTCATGGTTTGATTAGTTCATTTTGGCTAGTATTTCTAGTCCAAATTCATAATACCTTAGGGGAATCACACATTTTAGAATGGAATAGTTGATCATCCTTTGAAAATGCTCCCAATAAAATCTTGCTGTTAAGTAGTAGATCTTTTTCAAAAATGTACGGTATACAATGAACCTTGTACTGGTCTAGCTCATTCTGCTTTCTGCTCATATATAATAAAGTTGCATTTGAAGTTTATGATTAAATACTGGCTATTTAAGGAAGAATGTTGGTGTTTTGAAGTCTTGTTTTTATGATAAAAGGCAATATTATTAGTTCACCTGGGCTTAAAAATCCCCAATGTTGGAGAGTTTAAATTTCATTTTAATTTGAAAACAAATATCCAGTTTCCACTCTTTATTACTGGTAGCTCATCCCAGACATTCATCTTTCAAGCAAGCCTAAGATTAACCTGTCATTAGAAACCTCCATAAAACAGCAAGGCTTTATCACCTTTTCTATAGCCATCTTTTTCTTAGAGGGTAACTAAGCAGGTATAAATCTCTATTTGTGACCTCCTTGCATGATTAAAAAAAAAACCAAAATCGGTATATACCAAATACCCATCATCATCCAATAATATCAGAAGTACTAAACTTTAGCCGTCTAAAATGACAAGCAGCAGCACACAAATAATTATTAATGTAATAATTAACTAAAATAGCCAAACGGAAAGCAGATTAGAATTCGAGTGCTTTTGCAACTTTTCCTGAAATGGAATTCTTTGAAGCGTTCCCTTCAAACTGATTATGTTTCACTTGCTTCTACGGCTATATCCCTCACCGCGTTTTAGCAAAGTTTTTAAAGACTGAATTAGTTCAGACTGGGACACCGGTCGGTATAGTAAACACCGCCAGTAAAACGAGCACAAACAAAATATTCACTCTCCTCGCACTATTTAGAAGGGAAAATTTTTTAAAGCAATTATCGAGACTAATTCCCATAAAGCCGCACCTGTTTGCGTTACTGCTCTTCCTAGGCAATCCGGGGCAGAGTAGATCAGATCGTTGTTTTTCTCCAAGAACTGGACAAAAAAGAGCAGCGAACTCTCTCGCCCGCCAAAGAGAGAAACCGAAGGACCAAAGTAAACATTCTCTGCCTGCTTACCTGCATTTCCTTGATGTTCTCCATCGGGGCGATGGGCTGGGCCGGTCTGGGATGGGGTGGATAAGAAGTGGATTTGCTCAGGCGAGTAGTCAACGCCTGCGAAGGCCTCTCTTTTTGCTCCATGTCCCGCAACTGCCGGGCGGGGAAAGCAAAACGGCTGCTCCTGCCGCCCGCTGTTCTTCGGTGCAAGACACCCTGCACGCTCCAGCGGGCCTGTTTGCTGCTGCTGCTGCTGCTGCTGCTCTCGCTGTTGCCATGGTGAGCCTAAATCCTTAGACGCTAAAATAAGGCTGCTGCTGCTCGCCCCGCTTTGTCTCGCTCCTCTTCCCTTGCTTTTGCTCGAATAGCGGCAGAAGAGGCCCCGGAACGCCAATGGAAAGTCAAGAATGTTAACATCTGCACTTCTGCTATCACCGACAATGCTGATTATTTCTACCCAGTTCCTTAGCAGGGGGAAATTAAGAAAAACAGTTTATAAAATAACTAAACTCATGGGCTGTACTGTCTCATTCATATCATTTCCACAATTGGAAGGATCCACCCTTCAAGATTTCCTGTAATGAAAATGATTATTTTTCTGAAATGTATCATTGGCCCATTTAATCATGAAAATTAAAGAGAAGTGTTGCAGCCCCAATTTAGTTTTTACTTATCTATAATTGCATGCCGATTTGCTAGAATTAGTATACCTGAATGAGAAATTGGGCCTCTGCTTCCCAAAATACCGTTTTGTTAATCATTAAATCTTGACTTTGAAAAATCAAGATAGAAGACTAACACTTCTGAACTTTGCTGTTGGAGAAGACTCCTGAGAACACAAAGTCTGGCCAAGAAGACGATTATGGACCAAATAAAATCAAAATTCTTGAGGCAAAAATGACCAGGCTCAAATTATCTAACTTCAGATACATTGCATAAAAACCTAGTGTCAGGAGAAGACTCCAGTGCTGGGGAAAGTGGAAGGAAAGAAAAAGAGAGGACAACCAGGTGAATAGACTCAGTTATAGCAGCAGTAAGTGCACTGTTTGAAGACCTGAAAGATCAGGTGAAGGACCAGATTACCATGGAGAAAATCTTAAGAGATCATAAGAGTTGATACTGCCTTGTTAGTAATAATCAATCAATTAGTAAATCATTTTGTCAACTTTATATATTCAAAAGCTCAAGTGGGTGTACACATTGCTCCCTTCATCCTTCTTCCACAACAACCAATTGAAACAACTGAAAAGTTTTTCTCAGACTCCAGCAGTTATAAATATATAGTACATTATCACTGTGGGGAAAAATGCATTAGTTGTCCTGATCTTTCATTATTTCATTGCCATTCTTCTCAGGGTTAATTTCCTTTTTATTTCTCCATCAAGCTCTCCCACTTCATCTATTCCTCAGGTCAAGAAAACAAACTATTTACCACCTTCAAAAATTGCCGCCAATTGTGAATTCACTAAGCATGACACTTCTTTTATTATTCTTACTGTTTAACATTGACCCAGATTGTTTACTTTCCAGTTTTTGCTATCATAATAATCTTCTAAGTCTTCTTTCAGCTGACAAAGTGGTGTTACAGGCAAGTCTAAAAACAAAAAAACAAAAGCTTGTTTTGTGATTTATATGTACACATACTAAGTAACCTTGGGCCTTGAGCCCCTATATGAAAAGTGTAATATAAATCTAACAAACAAATAAAAGCATATTGGTTTGATGTACACCAGTTTGTACCAATGCTTGTGAACAGAAGTATTGAAATTAAAACTGTAGAAAGTTAGCACCCACCCTTCTCCTAGAAGAATGAATATTCTAGGAAATATTAAAAATGCAGAATATTAAATTTTCCCTAAAGGAGAAACATGTTTCTAAAGACATAAACTCAGAGCCTCAGCTCCCTGCGCCCCCCCCGCCCCAGCCTATATTTTGGTGCCAACCTATCTACAAGACAAAAGGCTAGGCCAGCTTCTCTACAAAACAAAAGACCTCCACCCTCAGGACATGATAGGATTAGCCCTCACTCAAGATCCAAACTAGGACAAAGCCATTAAGCCATAATAGGAATTGCCCAACACCCTTTCAGAACACAACCCTCTTCATTACATCATCGCCTAGCAAGATTCAACCACACCTGGGACTCAAGACAACCTGCAAAGTTACCCCTGCATGGCCTCGTGGGAGTCTGACAACCAATCGGAATACATTTCTTTCACAGGAACAGGAAGCAAGTTCAAACCCCAAGAGAGGGTATACATACATACATACATACATACATACATACATACATACATACATACATACATACATACATACATACACCTATTTCTCTTTCTCTCCCTCTCCCTCTCTCTCTCCCTTGTGCTCAATTGCCCAGGACCTCAAACCATGTGATCCTGTCCACCATTAAACCATCTTTCCAAATAGCCTCCATGTTTCCAGTATCTTTCTCCCCACTTGGAACTGAACCCAGGTGGACATTTCCTCCAACGGAACCTAGAACTAAGGAGAAATTTCCTGACAGAACAATTAAACAGTGGAACAACTTGCCTCCAGAAATTGTGAATGCTCCAACACTCAAAGTTTTTAAAACAAGATGGGACAACCATTGTCCAAAATGTTTTCTGCCTGAGCATTCCAACTCTGTTATTCTGTTAAATTAAGAATATCTTTGTGTTATTTTAGACAGATTTTAGACCTGAGACTTAAGTTTAAATCATCATTAAATCATAAATCTTACTGACTTTAGGTGAAACTATTATCTTTCACTATCACTCCGGCTCTTACAAGGAATTCTGATTAATCGGAATTAGGTCTAGATCAGGGCTGTCAAACTCCCTGCCCACAGGTCAGATGCATCACGCACTGACCACCCCGCCTGGTTTAGTGAAGGGGGAAAAAGTCCCAATACATCACATGACGCTGCTGTGATGACGTGAGTTTGACACTATATCTAGATATAGAGTCCTTCATTCTGTCTGGTAGTGATGCATCAGCACTTATCACTTGGAGTAAAAGTTCCATAGTGAATTTCGATGGACTTTTATTTTCATCTTCAAAGAGCAAGTAGTGCCTACACCTTGGCCGAGTGTGAGAAAGGGAGATAATGCTGCCTACAGCCTTCCCAATCTCAAGAGTATCTTCTGACTTTCCAGTTACCATTGGTCTGCTAGAGCACAAGCGCTTTTAAAAATACTATAAAAATGTTCTTCACAGACAAGCCACTAGAGGGGGTGAGAACTCTCACTAGGAATAATCTGAATCTCATCTCTGTAATGTCTTGATGTAAATCAATTAGCCTTATACATAGTTCCTGACTCAAAATAGCTTACCTGTTTTGTTATATATTATAATAGAATGCAATATTTTCAGAACTTTTTCCAGAGGGTGGGAAGAGTAGAAGAATCATATATGCTGTTTCCACTGTTAATCATATGCAGAGCTTATTCTCTGCAGATAACAAGTGAGACATATTACAAGTACTTTGTCAATTAACAATTGTAACATGCTGGAAACTCATTATGTTTGTTGAGTCGTGTTGATATGCAAAAGTTTAAGAATCTCTCGCTCATGCTGTTAAAGTTTCATATATTAAAAATGAACTTTGAGATCCACAACAAAGGGCTGCAGTAGTATCCTAGGTCTGTCGTTTGAAATCTGCAACAGACTTTTCTGAGAGGTAGAAATATTCTGATATTACTTTGTCTTTCATTTTAGTGCTGATGTCAAACTAGGGTTTAATCATTTTTTCGTGCAAAATTTGTCCCATGTAAAATCCAGAGGGCATTGCTGGTAAATTATGTCATATATTACCTTAGATGAAAAGCATACATCAGTGCCTCTATCCTGGCTCTCCTTGAACTTTTAGCAGCCTCTGATATTTCCTATCCCCTGAACTCTCTGCGGGGGACAATACCTGGCTCCCTGCCATGTGACGCATACCTGGCTCCCTGCCATGTGACGGCTGCCCTGCCCAACCTCCTCGAGGTGATAGCCGAGTTGGCAGTTGAGACTCCCAGACTTATAGTCATGGGGGATTT